>BLSH010504344.1:451774-467587 GCA_018402905.1 Glandirana rugosa
GAAATATACTGTGTTCCTGGCCGGATTAAGCTGGAATGGTCAGGTAAAACATCCTTAAGGAAGAATGGGGGGTAGTGTTTAAGATGTATGTGGTCTAACACAGGATGCAATTCCGGTGTACGGGATTTGGACTCGAGTCTAAGTTCGTGTGGGAGTACCTGTTGAATTAACTTTGCCTGTTGTAGAGCTGTCGACGTTAGATATTCGGGGAAGATAGGTGGAAGTGGCTCGGTGATCTGCGTTGGTCCCCATCTCGGACCTGATTTCTGGACGGATCGTTCCTGGAGAGGTTACTAAAAGCATATTGGAGAGGTCCTTGCTAGGCAGGTCTTTAGTCCAGGCTCTACCCCTGGTTGCGTCTAGTGGCTCGGTGAAGGTGGATAGAAGGGGCTTATAGATTGCAGCTGTCGAGATGTTGTCCGTTTCAATTAAGTTGTCCATGAGGGTGTGCTTGAATCTGAGCTCAGGTTTAGGGCATGTGGCCTTAACGTAGGACACAATCTGGTGTATGTAGAATTTGTGATGGGGGGTAAGAAGGAATTCCTACAAAATGGACTGGTAAGGTCGAATTAGGCCGGTCCTTGTGTCATATAAAGAGGCAAGTTTGGAGAGGTCCTTTAGTTCCCAGGTGGCAAAGGCCGCATGTTGGATGGAGGCAGGCAGCATTGGATTACCTCGAATCAGGAGGTGAGTAGATAGGTGCGGGGATACCTTTAAGCGTTTCCTGGTTTCCTTCCAGGCGATGACAGTGTCTCTTATCAGCACATTAGATCTTAGATGGTGTGGCAGAGCTCTTAGGTTACTGTGCAGGATAGCTGGTAGGTTGTAGGGTGCCATCATTGCAGATTCCAGATGGAAGTTGGCATATTTTGATTTCTGGGTGAGCCAATCTATACCCGAGCATATGAGGCAGGATAAGTTATACACTCTAATGTGGGGAAGCCCGGCTCCCCCCTCGCCCTTCGGGAGATACAGCTTAGGTAGTGCAATGCGGGGTTTTTTACATTTCTATAGAAAGCCAGTTAATGCTTTATTTATTTTTTGGATATCAGCATGTTTGATTAAGATTGGGATTGTCTGCATGGGGTATAGAAGGCGAGAGAAACTCACCATTTTATATAGGTGGCATCTCCCAAATAGCGAGAGGGGGAGGCTCCCCCAAGATTCCAATTCGTTGATAATTCTTTTAATTAGGGGAGGGTAGTTTAATGAGTAGATAGAAGCAGGGTCTTTTCCTATGTTCACTCCCAGGTATGTTATGTGTTGCCGAGCTATTTTAAAGGGTGAAGAGAGAGCTCAGGAGTCCCTGCCCTGTCTGCTAAGGGGTAGAATTTCACTTTTGCTAAAATTTATCTTAAGGCCAGCACACGTTTGGAATATTCGGAAAACCTGTTGTATTTGGGGGATATCTTTGTGGGGGTTGGCTGTAAATATTAATATGTCATCTGTGAAGAGTGCTGTCTTTAGCTCTTCCTTGCCTATCTTGACTCCATGAAGGGGGGCATGGAGGTTCAGAAAGCGGGAGAGAGGCTCTAGTGCTATATTGAAGAGAAGCGGGGATAAGGGACACCCCTGCCTCGTCCCCTTGTGCAATGAAATGGGGTCTGATACCAGGCCGGCTGCTATTACTCTAGCAGAGGGGCTGGAATACAGGTTCTTGACAAAGTGGGTTATTGGGCCCGTGAATCCGAATACCTCGAGTGCTTTGAACAACCATTTGAAGCTGACGTTGTCAAAGGCCTTCTCAGTATCAAGTGTGATTATGGCTATGTCTTTGGAGGGATTATTTCTGGCACAGTCTAAGACCACCAGGACTATCCTTATGTTTGCAGCCGCCGATCTGCCTTTGACAAAGCCAGCTTGCGCCGGTTGGATTAAGTCCGGCAGGATGGTTGCAAGCCGGAAAGCAATTATTTTCATTAACAATTTTGAGTCAAAGTTGAGTAAGGAAATAGGTCGGTATGACCCTGGTTCCATGGGGTCTTTGCCCTTCTTTGCTATTAATTTTATATACGCTTGTTGGCCTGAAGGGAGGTTGGGACCCCCTGCCCACATTTGGTTGAATACTTGGGTTAGTGTGGGAGAGAGAAATTTTTTGGTCAGCTTGAAAAATTCACCTGTCAGCCCGCCTGGGCCTGGGGATTTATTGTTGGCTGAATAATTGATGGCACCCTCAATTTCAATCAGGGAGATGGGGGCATTTAGGGTACAGGCAGTCACCTAGTTACAAACATTCGACTTACAAACGACTCCTACTTACAAACGGAGGGACACAACAGGAAGTGAAAGGAAATCTCCCCCTAGGAAGGGAAATTCACTCCTGTAAGAGTTATTATGGGGAAAAGGTGTCTCCACTGATGCTTTATCACCAATGTTTGTTTCCAAAACAACCCAAAATTTTCAAAATCCATCATTGGCACAGGAAGTGAGGTGAAATCTTCTGAACAGAAACATTGACAGCAAAACAAACATTACAGGGGTGTCAACCCTTCCCTATGCTATTCATAAAGCTTAAAAATAGTTTTTTAGCTGAAGCTACACTTAAAAAATGTACATGTTCCGACTTACAAACAAATTCAACTTAAGAACAAACCTACAGTCCCTATCTTGTTTGTAACCCGGGGACTGCCTGTATCTAGTTGGGTCTGGCTCACTTTGGGTATTTGGGGATGATTGAGAAGGGTGTCCGCCAAGGAGAGGTCTGTTTCCTCCCGGGCATAAAGGGATTCATAAAAAGTTTGGCGTACCCTGTTAATGTCTTGGGGTTTGGATGCTATGTTGCCTTGGTTGTCTCTGAAAGCTGTGATATGTGTGGGTAGGAAGTGGCCTTTGCTGAGTCTCGCAAGCGATTTGCCTGCCTTATTACCGTGTTTATGTAGTTGTAGGTCAAAATGTGCGAATTTTATGCATTCTTGGCGTTCCGCCCATATGTCAAAATCAAATTTCGCCGCTTTCCATTCTGTTATATTATATAGCGTATCGTCTTGAATTATTTTTTTTTGGGCCTCTCTAAGTCGCTGACTGGCTAATCTGTACTTTTTAAGAGCCTCTTTTTTTGCGAAAGGCCATGTGGGAAATAATTTTGCCACGCAAGAAGGCTTTCCCAGTGTCCCAAAGCAGGTTTGGATTGTTGGTATGGTCCTTGTTCGTATCAAGGAATTCGTGCCACGCTTCCTCTAGAACTGTTTGCAGCTTACTGTCTTGGGCCAGGAAGGAGGGAAAACACCAGATGTTGGGAGAGTTCGTCAGGGAGGGTATTTCAACCGAGATTGAAATAGGGGCATGGTCGGAGATCACTATCTCGTGGATAGTGGTATCCTCTATTTGCTGCAGAAGTGAATGTGTAACTAGGAGATAGTCTAATCTGGCAAATCACTTGTGGGGGGGGGGGTAGTAGGTAAATTGTCTTTTGAGTGGATGAGACATCTGCCAAGGATCAATTAGCTGGGTTCCTGTGAGGAATTGGTCGAGTAGGGAGGGAGGTGAGGTTTGTCTGTCGGGGGTTTTATGGTCTCGGTGGGTCCGATCTTCCTGCGTGTTGTGTACTGTGTTGAAGTCCCCTCCGATTAAATGGGGAGTAAGTGGGTCCTTCAGGATCCACTGTGTAAGATTTTGGAAGAAGGAGGAGGGGGCCGAGTTGGGGGCATATACGTTTGTGATAATAAGGTTCCTATTTTGGAGCTGGAGGTGAAGCGAGGTTAGACGACCTGCCGTGTCATTATCTACCGAGGTTACTTCGCAGGTTAGCCTTTTGTGGAGGAGTGTAATCACTCCTGCTTTCCTGTCTATTGATGGGGACCCAAAGACCTTGCCCACCCACAGTTTTTGGAGACGTTTTAAGTCCGACTTCAGGTGGGTTTCCTGTAGGAGGGCAATGTCTGTGTTGAGCCTCTTGAGGTGTCTGAGAATCCTCATACATTTAGATGGGGACCTTAGGCCTTTGACATTCCATGAAACAAGTTTTAGGGTAGCGCCTTATGTAATGGGGGGGTGGAGTATGATCGACAGTAGGTATGTTAGTGCAAAAAAAGCAGGAGAACTTACTGCTGGTAGATCAGGAGAGGGCTTTGCACTGGTAGTGAACATAGGAATGAGCCTGGAGGGGGAAGGGAAACAGGGGGCGGGGGGGAAGGAAACATAAAACAAAAAGTTAAACTTATAGAGAACAGTCACCATTATGTGCTTCGCTTTTTTCCGTCTGGGTGTTACCAAACCTGAGCCGGTATAACCGACAGTCCGGGGAAACTGAAGTTATCATGGATTTGCTCCCGTAACCTTGAGTGGCAGCGGTTAGCTTGGAACTTTCTGGCGTAGTTAAGCGACAAGACAACTGGGACCTATGAGGTGGTTGGATAGGGCTGTGATAATATGTAAGGCCCCAAGCTAAAGAGAGGAGGAGCTGTTGCCCGAATAATTTGAGCGCAGTCTCTTAGGGGGATCTTTTCTGGGGCTCCTTTGTTCTCTCGCCGCGGGGCGCAGGGTGTCCATGTCCGCCGTGCTGTCTCCATGGTGATTCAGGGTTCATCTTAGGTAGTGGTCAGCTTCCTCTGGAGTGTGAAGGGATACTTGGTCTCCACTGCTCATTTGAATTCGCAGCACTGCCGGGAAAGCAAGGGTGAAGCGTATCCCTTGTTTAAAAAGAGCCGCACACACGGGCTGGAATTCCTTCCTCTTTTTGGACACTTCTACTGAGTAGTCCGTGAAAAGCAAAATTTTTGCCCCGTCTATATTGAGGTTGCGGGACTTGCAAAAAGCTTGAAGGAGGACAAGTCTGTCTGCGTAGTTCAGGTATTTCACGATGACTGGTCTTCCTGTTTTCCTGTTGCCATCAGTGGCTCCAACTCTGTGTACTCTCTACACAGTGCACCGATGCGAGAGACCAAGTGCTTCAGGGAGGTGTACTTTGCACAAGTTGGTGGAGGGCATTGTTGGGGAAGGTTTCAGGGAGGCCGATAACTCTTAAGTTCTTTCTCCTGGATCTATTTTCTAGATCCTGGAGCTTGTCTTGGATTGCTTCATGAATTTTAGCATGTTGTTCCAAGGAGCCAGACAGTTGATAGAGTTCATCTTGAAAGTCAGATATTGGTGTCTCTGCCGCAAATAGTCTCTTTGCTTGCTCTCCTAGCTCTCTTTTGATCTGTTGCATGCCATTAGCAACGGCTGTGTCGACTGCCGCCGTGATGTTAGGCAGGAGGATTGCCGCCACCGCCTGTGCTATCTGTTGATAAGATTCCTGAACGTTCGTTCCCAGCTGCTGGTGATGTTGGGCAGTGTGGAGCGGCAGAACGAACGTTCCCGGGGGATCCAAAGGCTGCATCTCCACGCTCTCTCCTTCTGAAGAAGGGACAGCGGCCATTTTGCTTACAGGCTGCGGGAGGCCCAGAGAAGGCGTGCGGTCGAAGGCGGTCGGGCTGGTCCAGGAGCTGGTAAGGAACCGCTCCATAGATGCAGGCACAGAGGTGGCGTCGGTCTGCCGGGCTGGCGGGCGGCGGGAGCAGTATTCTGAGGCTGATTTATCCCCATTAGTGTCGAAGCCACCGCTAGCTACTCCTCACCCATCTGCGCCGGAAGTGGCTTTTAGGGCTTTAAGAAAGAAATGGGCCTATGGGAAGGAGTTGAAGTCCAAAGGAAGAACTTTGCAGACGGTAAACAGATTGCAGGAGAGGGAGAAATTCAGAGTGGGGAGGCAGGAAATGAGCCACAAAGATCGAGAAGGCCTGTTGGCCTGAGTCCAAGTTTATCTGGTGTTTACAGTATAGGGAAGATTGCATCCAAGGGTTAAGGGTAGATTTGATTGCTAAGGGGACATACGGACATAACGGTCATAATAGATTGAGTGCAGGTTAATTATGGAAACAGCTGAGGGTGGGAAGACCGCGGGATGTTGTGTTCTCTTGCACTTCTGGCAAGGAAAAGGGTTCCCCTATGAGGAGAGGAAGAATGGGGCAAGGTTCAGCTTGCTAGCAGGAGCTATCAGTCCATTGTGTCCTCTTGGTCATGGGATGGGGGTGTGAGGCGGCTCCTTTTGTAGACTTGAGAACTTCCTTGTTTTCCAGGACATCCTGATGGTTTGTGCGGGGAAGGAGTGGCCGAACAGTGGCAAGACAAGTTGGTGCTGGCTGAGGTGGCAATCAAGTGGAGCTCTTGCAGGAATTGGCAAAGTTCTTCATTCCAAAAAGGGGAAGCCCCACTGATAGGTGATGTGGCGCTGTTTAAGCTCAAACAGGAGAGGCTTCATAGCGTGGCGTTTAGTGATCGTTAGTTGGGAGAGGTCAGGGAAGAGCTGGTACCTGTGCCCTTGAAATAAAAGATCACCTTTTTCCACTGCCGCCGCCATCAGTTGTTCTTTGGTGCGATAATAATGTAGCTTTGCAATAATATCGTGTGGTGGGCCTTCTGACTTTTTGGGTGCCAGTGCCCTGTGGACTCTGCCCCTCTCAAGGTGTTCTATTGGGATGGCAGAGTGCAATTTCTGAAACAGAGCGGTGACAGTGGAATTCAGGTCTATGACTGATTCAGGTATGCCCCTAATTCTGACATTCGAGCTCCTGGCTCTGTTTTCAAATTCTTCCAATCTGGTTTGTAGGGACAGGTTTTCTTCTTTCAGGTTATCTAGCTCAAGTCTGTGTTCCTGGGCTGTTGATTCCAGTTCCTCAGCTCTGGAGGCAGTGCAGAAGCCCAATTCCCTGATCTCCCTACTCAGGCTGTTTGTTATATGCTCTGAGGTTTGCTTCAGAGCTCTGTGGAGTATTTTCTCAAACTGGTGGAGCAGGGCTAGGGGGGCAGCTTGATCGGTTCCATTGTCTGGTGAGGGGGGGTTCATAATCTGAATTCTCAGGGAGTGCAAGGGTGAGCTGCTTGCAGTGTCGCTCTTCTTCCCCTCCTCTGTGAGACGCCGGTGTCAAAAGTGTGGGCACCCGGCTTTGGCTTCAAAGCCGGGCACGCACTGCACGTGCGCGAGTCGCCCTGCGACTGGCCGATGTATCTTCTGGGACCTGTGAAGATTCCCAGAAGATCACCGGGTGGGGGGGGGGGAGGTGAACTTCCTTCTGGCTCCGCAGAGCCAGGAGAGGAAGTGGGACCTGGGACCCTGTGAAAACAAAAAAATGACATGCCAATTGTGGCATGTGAGGGGGTCACCTTCCCTTAAAGCGGAAGTTCCACTTTTGGGTGGAACTCCGCTTTAAGTAGCTTTATTGCCAAAAATTACAATTTTTACAAAATAAAAGAAATTGTTCTGGAACCAAACTTTTTAACGTTATGTAACTGCGACTGGTTGTGTATTCTATTTATACTCGATCTTCAACAATAACATATGGAATTAAAATCAGTTCACTTTTTCCTTAAAATGAAATTCCATTTTAGTCCATGGCATGTGTTTTGTAAACCAGTGTCAGAATTTATACCACACAATCAAGATGGGTTTATTGCTATTGTTTAAGGGAAAAATATATATCTATTTATTTTCAGTGTATTGCTCTTTCAAAACAAGAACAATCTTTATAGCTTGAGAAGTTGCACCACTGCATTCTCTTTTATGGTCTACAAATACAAGGAAGACTACAGCCTGAAAAAAAGGTATCTCTATTGGACTGGCTGTAAAAATAAGGTTTTGACATGCCGCTATGCAGCACACCACTTCAGAGACAGACTAAAAAAATTTAAAAGGCCACCTTTGCTAAAGTAGTATACAGTATCTCACAAAAGTGAGTATACCCCTCCACATTTTTGGAAATATTTTATTATATCTTTTCATGTGACAACACTGAAGAAATGACACTTGCTACAATGTAAAGTACTGAGTGTAAAGCCTGTTTAACAGTGTAAATGTGCTCTCCCCTCCAAATAATTCAACACACAGCCATTAACGTCTAAACCACTGGCAACAAATGTGAGTACACCCCTAAGTTTTAAATGTCCAAATTGGGAAAAATTAGTCATTTTTCCTCCCCGGTGTGATGATATTCATTTGTGTTACAAGGTATCAGGAGTAAATGGGGAACAGGTGTGTTAAATTTGGTGTTATCGCTCTCACTCTCTCATACTGGTCACTGGAAGTTCAACATGGCACCTCATGGCAAATAACTCTCTGAGGATCTGAAATAAAGAATTCTTCCTCTACATAAAGATGGCCTTGGCTATAAGAAGATTGCCAAGTTCCTGAAATTGAGCTGCAGCACAGTGGCCATGACCTTATAGTGGTTTAACAGGACAAGTTCCACTCAGAACAGGCCTCGCCATGGTCATCCAAAGAAGTTGAGTTCACATGCTCAGCGTCATATCCAGGAGTTGTCTTTGGGAAATAGACATATGAGTGCTGCCAGCATTGCTGCAGAAGTTGAAGGGGTGGGGGGGTCAGCCTGTCAGTGCTCAGACCATACGCTGCACATTACATCAAATTGGTCTGCATGGTTATCATCCCAGAAGGAAGCCTCTTCTAAAGATGATGTACAAATAAAGCCCGCAAACAGTTTGCTGAAGACAAGCAGACTAGTGGACATGGATTATTGGGACCATGTCCTGTGGTCTGATGAGACCAAGATAAACTTATTTGGTTCGGATAGTGTCAAGTGTATGTCGCGGCAACCAGGTGAGAAGTACAAAGACAAGCGTGTCTTGCCTACAGTCAAGCATGGTGGTGGGAGTGTCATGGTCTGGGGCTGCATTTGTGCTGCTGGCACTGGGGAGCTACAGTTCATTGAGGGAACCATGAATGCCAACATGTACTGTAACATACTGAAGCAGAGCATGATCCTCTCCTTTCGGAGACTGGGCCGCAGTGCAGTATTCCAACATGATAATGACACCAAACACACCTCCAAGATGGCCACGGTCTTGCTAAAGACAGGCCAAGCCTGTCTCCAGACATAAACCCTTTTGAGCATCTGTGAGGAATCCTCAAGGAGAAGGTGGAAGAGCCTGAGGTCTCTAATATCCACCAGCTCTGTGATGTCGTCAGGGAGGAGTGGAAGAGGACTCCAATGGCAATCTGTGAAGCTCTGGTGAACTCCATGCACAAGAGCGTTAAGGCAGTGCTGGAAAATAATGGTGGCCACACAAAATATTGACACTTTGGGCCCAATTTGGACATTTTCTCTTAGGGGTGTACTCACTTTTTTTGCCAGCGGCTTAGACATTAATGGCTATGTTTTGAGTTATTTTGAGGGGACAGAAAATTTACACTGTAATGCAAGCTGTACACTGACTACTTTACATTTTAGCAAAGTGTCATTTCTTCAGTGTTGTCACATGAAAAGATATCATAAAATATTTAAAAAAAATGTGATCACTTTTGTGAGATACTGTAAATTGCAGAATGTCTTAATGACCGCTACAATCTCCCCTGTTGGTAGCTTGCGACTGAACCTGGTAGCATCGCCTATTGTTATTGCCAGATATTATTGCAGAATTACTGTTTTTTGTCCAATCAAAAATTCCAACAGCATAAAATATAACATATTAGCTTTGCTTGCGAGCACTATAACAGTAAACTGACAGCATGCTCCATTGACAAATTCATTTGCAGTGTGATCTAATGAGAATTCCACTTTAGTTTAAAAGAGGAGATACTCTCTACTCTATCCAAAATGAGATTAAAGTTTTGGCTTTTACATTAATCCATCCTATGTCTACCAACATTCAGAGTCCCCAGGGCAATTCCACTATAAACCAGGGAACCTGCTAGCCTCAAAGACTGAGGTATTGTTAACAGTGTTTCCCAAATAGGGTAAGTTTAACCAAGCGGTGTGAAGGTTATTACACAGTCAGATCAAATGCTCATTATATCCAGTGTAGCACCCCCTGACCCCTGGAAGTGCTGTAGTACTCCTAGAAACAGACTGTAGTAGACTGACATTTGTATATAAAGATTGTAAGCTGCTCTTACCAACTGCAGCACCCGAACAAGCCTGAATACTACACTTTAAACAAATTAACAAAAAGAAAGGTGTGCATGTCTCTTTAAATAATAAGCTAAAAAAAATATCAACAGTAATTCATATGTAAATAATCAAAAATACAAATATATGAACAGCAGCAGTAAAGTGGTGCTTCAACAACGTGTGTGCGAGAAAGTAATAGTGAAATGTGGGAAATACTGTAAAGTTCCCTAAATGTATACAAATTATAAATAAAATACCCCCCCAAAAAAATCTAAATTTATACCCTGTAAGCCACATGTGTCAAAAACAAGGCTCGCGGGTTGAATGCAGCCCGCCAAGCCATTTCATGTGGCCCTTGCAACCAATGCTTTTTTACAACTAGAAGTGATATGTGGAAAGTCTGTGAAAAAGGAGCTGGATGCTACACACTCTGCATAGCACACCCTTAAACCCTGCACTCTGTACACAGTGTACCCCTGAACTCTGTATGCTGTGCATAGGGCACCTCTGAAACTGTACTCTGTATAGCAAATCCCTGAACTCCATACATAATGCACTTCTGGTATGTATTGCCCCTTTAAGATCCTCCATACATAATGCACTTCTGGTATGTATTGCCCCTTTAAGATCCTCCCATTGTGCAATTCAGCCACACTCACCGTTTGATTTGGTTAAGCTGCGGGGGCTTGGTTGAGTTCCTGCACCTATTCTCTGAGAAAAAAAACACTGGATAATTTTAAATAGTTTTACAGATATAACTAGCCCTTAGAGGGCAACCATAATGATGATTCAGCCTGCAAGCAAATGGAGTTTGACATCCCTGCTGTAAGCAGTCCAAATCCACACAGAATATTTCCAGGTGATATAAAGTGCTCATGGGGGGCGTGGCTAGCGGCTCGCGGCGGCGGACGTGTTCAGGAAGAGCTCTGACAGGACAAAAAAGAACCCAGAGCCATCCTTCCGATTAAAAAAGAGAGACCAAACTCATCCACCATCAACCTCTCCACATCAAGCCCTACACTCCGACACCAAAATCGGGAGAATTGAGCGTTTGACGAGAAGACCGCGGAACCGCCGATCCGAAATTGAGGCCGCGGTTTTTCCGGAGACTAGGCCGCGAGATCCACAGCGAGGTAAGACTGACACAAATCTAACCCCATATCCCTAAAACTGATCTACATACCCCCAAAACCTCTTAAAACTGAGAAGGACACCCGGGAATCACCCAGGGTGATCCCAGGAGCTCTCATAGCAGACAGAGAACCGGACGCGGCCTACCACCAGCGATTTGCATTGTCGGAGCACCCATCTGCTATCAAGCTCCCCCATTATCCATTATCCCCAAATAACTATCCCTGAACCTAAAGAACCTGAGATCAATCAGAACCTAATACACTGATCTCACATACTAAAATCCCAGCACAAAAGCTGGTTGGGCCTGAAATCGCGGCATAAAGCCTGAGCTCAGACACATAATAAGGTTGACTGTAGCACCCCTCAGAAAAGACACTGACACTAATCTTTGTCACTCTGATACAGCTCTGAAATACCTCCACAGAGAAATCAAGGGAGCTTAAACCCTCTCTGGTGCAACAAGAAACATACAGAGATCTCAGCTGATTCTCCATATACAGTCACTCTGCTCCACCATACAATTTCTGGCTCACTTCATTCTACCATCTAAACAAGACACCAGAATGTCACAATAATAAGGAGCAAAGGGAAACCACATATCCTTTACCAGCAGCTAGGACTACTAGACAAGATGGGTAAACCCCAAAAATCACTAACTCACCCAGGATCACAAACTAGATCCCAACGCTCAATAGCGGGTACATCCAGCCAGGACATTGCTGACATCTTTAAAAGTCACTCACAGAAGGGAAAAGACCTGTCAAACATCAAAAATCCCACACAAGACTTCACAGATGATGAGGACTTTGATGATGATGCCTCAGCAATCTCAGACAGGACAAACAGAACAAACACCAATCAAGACCAACCCCTTACAATAGGGGATATGACAGAAATTGCGGAAGACATCAAAAAATCTTTCACTACCGCGATAACAGACCTGAAAGCAGACATAATGGTCCTGACAGAACAAATAGCAACAAACGAGAAAGCAGGAAAACATAGAGACAGAGCGATTAAAAGACTGGAGTCTGTCACCACCTCCCATTCCACACACCTTATAAATATCAACAGACAAATGGAAGACCTCGACAACAGAGGGAGAAGAAATAACATCAGAATAAGAGGCATACCCGAAACCATAAACTCCGAAGAAATAAAATCAGTCCTCACTTCCATCTTTAACAACATCTTAGAAAGACCCATAGACTCCACTATCAACTTTGAGAGGGCCCAAAGAGCCTTAAGACCCAGAGGTCCAGACTCAGCACCTCCTAGGGACATAGTCTGCTGCCTCAACAGCTTTCCCCTCAAGGAGGAGATATTGGCTAAAGCTAGACAAAATGATGAGATCCTCTTCAATGGTTCAACAATACAACTCTACCAAGACCTATCACCTATAACTTTAAAAAACAGAAAAGCGGTAAAACCGCTACTAGAAATATTAAAGGATAAGAAAATTCCTTACAAATAGAAATTTCCATTCACCGTCCAAATTATAGTTGAAGGGAAACAGGTTCTTCTACGCACACCAGAGGACATCCCCTCCTTCTGTGAGGCCATCCAATGCGAGACCATCGATCTCCCGGAATGGTACCAAGAATTCCGCCTGCCTCTTCACTCAACTCCACAAAGTCTCTCTCCTGACAACACCCCCATGAAAACAAACTACTTTAAGGGGAACAAGAAACAAAAAGCTACTGAAGGCCACAATTTCGGCACACCCGCCTCCAAAGCTCAAAGAACAAGAGACAACAGATACTGATTCTACTCTCTTTTCAACGTACCCCATCTGGACATCTTTGAAAAGATCCAATACTTTCTGAATTCTCCATACCTCAACATATAACACCAACACCATATCACCACCCATTGAAATACAAGACAACCGACGAAACAGCCAAGAACGAATTTTAACACCGAATAACTCCACCTTGCCTATAATCAACAGACACCCGCCAAGAACAAGCAAGAGCGGCAAGATGAGAGGAATCTAACGGACATTATGTTTTTTTTTTTTTGTTTTTTTTTTTTTGATAGAGGGGACAGAAACGCTACCTTTTTTCAAGCTGACTCCAGCACACCAACTATCCCCTCCTTACAACACTATGCACTTGAGAACTGTTGATCTCTAACAAAACACAGAACAAAGATATCTCTATTTACAAGACTATTATTATTCTTTCCTGATCAAACAAACTACGTTCAATAATGGAAAGAGATCAGAGAATAAAAAGGAAATGGGACCCCCCCACCCCACTTTTTTTTTTTTTTTTTTCTCCTTTAATATGCCCGGTGAAGAGAGCCTCGCCCTAGCCACCCAAAACCTAAATTGACATATGAAAACGACATAATTCTATAAACTAATATCTTAAGATTACAATCTGCCAAACAAATCATACAAGACCAGAAGCGGGGGCGGGACTCTCTCCCTGATCACAAGGTGACCCATATAACCACACGGTTGTTCATGTTCTCACATGTTTTTTCCTTTTAAGGTTAAAATCGTTTAATGTTAATTGTTTTATGTTACTGTTCTACTTATATTCCGATTGGGAGATGAGGGACCCTTTCCAGCTTCCCAATGCAATGGGATAGACTGTTGGGGGCCCTGATATGTCCCCTCAAACTAGCTTAATTGTATGGAGTTGATAATCCTAGCTTACATTTTTTCAACTTTCTATACCATAAGAGGATATGTGGCACCCTTGCTACTTCAAAACCCACCAATCTTCACCCAACCACTACATCAAATATCCTGACATCATACACTATTTGATAATTACCTCTTCTACACACCCCACCGTGATTCGCTTCCACTCAACCCCCCATTAGGGAAACACTCTTTGAGAAAAAAACGAGATATCACTCTCACGATACCCTAAACTACTTACTACCTGGTCTGTACCGTTAACAGCAGAGATAGTGACTAACAGAGTAACCTTCTAACTCTTCTTCCACTAATCTTCTCCCTCCCCCCTTCTTTCCTTCCTTCCCCCCTCTAATCTACTCTTCATACTTATCAAGATCATGGCATATTCAAATCTAGGGAGAAACCCCACGATTATTTCTCACAATGTTAATGGCCTTGGAACACCCGAGAAAAGACAAAAAATCTTAAGAGAATTAAAGAAAGCACAACCCCAAATCGTATTCTTACAAGAAACGCACTTTAAAGGAACAAATATACCCAAAATTACTAACAACTTTATAATCAAAGCATTTCACGCGACCAATCCGTTAGCGAAAACAAAAGGAGTGACAATTCTCCTAAGCAAAAGCTCTTCCTTCCAAACAGAACAAACTCTAGCCGACCCAGAGGGTAGATACCTCTTTCTAAAAGGCAACATGTCAGGAATCCCAACGACACTCGCTAACGTCTATTTCCCGAACAAAGCACACATCTCTTTCTGCCACAAAATAACTGACGAACTCAAACACTTTGCTAAAGGCCGAATAATATTAGGCGGGGACTTCAATATACCCCTCAACCCTCTCAAAGACACTTCAACTGGTAAATCGAGCGTCCCCTACCGTACCCTCAAAAGACTAAAGACCACCCTGAAGTCCCTTGCGCTAACTGACACTAGGAGACTTCTCAATCCAACTGATAAAGACTTCACTTTTTTCTCTGCCCCACACAAACGATATGCAAGAATAGACTATCTCTTTATCACACAAAGAGATATCCCCTCAATCAAAAAAGCACTAATTGGCAACATTGCTCTAACAGATCACGCACCCATATCAATTCAATTAACCCAACAAAACCCAAAATCATTCAATTGGCGCCTAAACCCAAACCTACTGACCGATCTAGAGGTCTCAACACAAATCCAATCTAGGATAAGAGATTTCTTCCACATCAATAAAACCCCAGACACACAGCCACTAATCATGTGGGAAGCACACAAATGCGTGATAAGAGGAGAACTGATCAAATGGGGCAGTAGAAAAAAGAAAGAAAAAGAGAACCATATCAACAGACTTGTTAATAAAATCAATCAATTAGAAAACGTTCACAAACAATCATTAGCATCGGCTGCAGAATCAGAATTAACCAAGGTTAGAAAAGAACTTCAAGACTTCCTAGACAAAAGGACAAAAAGATCCCTCTTTCTCAAAAAAAACATCTACTATGAATACGGTGACAAAGCCAGTAAATTATTAGCTAGAGCCTTACACGATACCAAAATGGCAAATATCATACACAGCATCAAAGACTCTAAAGGAACAGAAATTCATGACCCCAACCAGATTGCGAAATCTTTTCAAAAATTCTATACGAATCTTTACAATATCCCTCCCTCAAACAAAACCAGTCCCACCACCAACAACAGATCAACACTAGAGTTGAGCGAACACCTGGAAGTTCGGGTTCTGCTGGTCCGTCCGAACTTCGGGACAAAGTCCGGGTCCGGGTCCGGACGGAACCCGAACGATCGCACGGTACCCCAAGCAACAGGCACGCTAGCAAGCCCAAGGCAGGCCTGGGCCTGGGCCTGAAACAGGGCTTCAAGCCTGCCTGGTCGTCTTGGGCTTGAAGGTCCACAAGCGAGTTGAGATCACAACTAGACAACAACCACCACCCTGACCAAAACAAACTCCCTCCCTATAACATTTCTAAGCATATCTTAAAAACTTTTCTAAAGCGTTAGACCAACCCCAGTACTTAAAGACAAGGAAATCTCAGAAACTACGACACATACTATAAACGGTAAAACCATAGCACATTCCGAGATCGATTATTAAATGACCGAAACAGTGGCATAAGTATCATCTACAAAAAAAACTCTTT
>BLSH010504344.1:475287-489309 GCA_018402905.1 Glandirana rugosa
GAGGCGTTCTGGTGGTTTCCACGTTCTTCCAAGGCTGGAGAAACACCGTAGAGGTCGTACTCAGACTTTCAAGTCCACTGGTAAGAGGTCGGAACCTTCTTGCACCTTTGGTGGTCTTGCGGAGAGATCCAAAAATTCTGGACCGAAGTAACAAAATGGACAACTAAAATCACTGACTCAAAGCCAAACTAGACGCGGCGCACTGCCTCCTACACATAAACAACCTTTCATATCAAAAATACAAAAAATCCCTCCTAAGACACCTATTAAACGCAGCCAAGGCACTCATCCCTCTACACTGGAGATCCCCAACTGCCCCATCCATAAAAGAATGGATACACAAAGTGAACTCGATCCATGAAATGGAAGAAACACTTGCAGTAAAAAAAGAAAACACCTCACAATTCCACAAAATGTGGCATTGCTGGACTCTATTCAAATCATCAGAAGATTACAAGCTAATATTAGGATAAAACACTAAACACGCCAACCTGCACCTATATATTTATTAATGACACAAGGCCTTACATACACATTCACATAGAATTACCTTTAAACAACCACACTACTATACCACTCCATCCTAAACCAACTCCCACCCTCAATTGAGAAATATTATCAATCATATACTACCCCCATGATCCAAATACCCCTTTTACCTCTCTTCTTTTCTTAACTCCATCTTCCACTTCCTTTCTGAAAATGTTTTTCAGGTTTGAAATGTACCAATTTTCATGTTTATGTAATCTGGAAACTGCATTCATTTGAATTTACTACTGACTAAAGACGCACTATATATGTTTTTTTGTAACAAATTTTTTAATAAAGCGTTATTGGAAAAAAAAAAACAGTGCTCATAGTGCCCAACATTGTAAAAATAGGTGATCCAATGCTTAAAGTACTATCCGCATGCAGAGCCTTTTACCAGACAGATTGATCTCAACAAAAGGAGATCATAAGCACTTAATGATATATAAAGTTGATGCTCATACCATCAGGTCTCTACTGAGTAAATGACTCCACAAACAGGTTGCAGCATTGGTTTAACCACAATGAGATTCAGAAGTGAGCTCTAGCAATCCACAAATCATTCTCAGATGTGTATACCATCACTAAGTAAAAAATAGGAGAAGCCTCAAAGTGCAATACATTTAAAAAAAAAACTTTTAAAAAATGTTAAAAAAACTTTTAATGAATGGCTAATGCACTTAGATATTAAAGAAATTAACAAGTGGTGTGCGTACGAGATGACATCACAGATGCAGCCTAATCCGACACCTTTTCCCGTTACTGACATTTACCTCAGGATAGATCAATTAGGCATAGTATGACATGTAAACAGATGGACACCAGTCACGTTTATTTAAAAAGAGAAAAAAGTATTTTATTAATCACAGTCCATAGCAGAGAGGGTTAGAGTTGCAGATGCTCAGGACTTCATAAGAGCTCCGTCACTTAACCTGGCACAGCACAGGAAAAAATCCTTTACATAGAGACTGGCACTCCTGCGTTAGAACTCTTTAGCAAACATCATCAATAACAACAGCTTACTTTTTCTCCAGACAAGTCACTCAGCTCCTACTCATGAGGTTTCAATGTAAAAGCCCTGCAGACACCTCCAATAGGATTCACCTCTGGGTTTTCATCCTGTTCCCATTCTTCTACAGGAGAGTCAATCAACCTCCAGGGGACTTGATCCTATCTCCAGTGAAGGTCAGCTGCACCAGACCTCATCACATCGAGGCCCCTTCAGGAATGACAGGCCTAAAGAAGCAGCTACATCACCACATGCACCCCCCCCAGGTCAGAATCTGGGGGGAAAGAGAACTTGCATTAGCAAGCCCCAGATTTATATCCTTTCTCAAAATGCACCACTAGCACTGGAAACTCCTAATGGTGGGCTGGGAAAAGATGCATATTCTTATTTCAGACCTATTTACTGTAAGATACCACCTACTGACAGAACGTAGAACTGACAGCCAGGAAAAGCTGAAGAAACCACAACTGCGAATTGGCATTGGCTGACTACAGTCATTCAGAACTGAATTTAGACACTCCTGCTTAAGACAGGATGGTTACACCAGGATAACATACAGAGTGCATTTTAAAAAATACTATATAATGCTAGTGTTACAATCCTGGTCAAAACAGTACTATGTTATTTAGTATAGCAAAGGGTTCAGTGTTGCCAACCGTCAGTATTTTAAGTGGCAGTCAATAAAAAATGGGCACTTTTCCCCTGCCAGTAAATGCCAGTGAAAGGAAAAGGCTGCCAGTAACAAATATGGGGGTGATGCTCGGCTCAGAATTGTACATGCATAATTCCAGTCTCAAGCTGCCCGAGACCATCTGAGTGTCTGCTACAGTGTGTTTAGGTGGTGGGTCTGGTGCAGATGGTGCCTGAGCGTGTCATGTGGTGTCATGGTGCAAGGGAGCTGAGCAAAGCACCCAGAGCCTCTTGTGTGGGTCTGCAGACCGGGAGCATGGCAAGCCGGAAGAGGGACTGTCAGTGCTGTTCAGACTAGAGTGGACTTAAGGGACCACCTGGCGTTGAGAGACAGTGACTGTGACATGATGTTGGTACGATGTCATCGTCATCTGTGCTGCTGCACACTGTCAGTGTCATTTTGTTATGTGTGAGTGCCTGCCAATTCTAAATTCTTGCCCTCCTGAGTCCTGTCCATGAGCTACTTACTTGCTATATTAATAATTATATATATATAAAATTGCATATTGCCTTTTTTTTCTTATATCTTTCGGCTCTCCCCCCAATGGTGGACTATGTGGGCACAGCATGGGACGTTGGATGTTGAAAATCCAAAAAAACTGTTTGGGGGAAGAAGGTGCATTTCTAGAACTCAATGTATTTATACAAAAACTCTATAAGGCTCTTGAGACACAATCTAGCCTATATTGGCACTACAAATTCCTAACACGATACATCAATTAAGACATTAATCAGAGCGGTTTGAGAATTCAAAGCTTTCCCAATTTACAAAATATATCCCCTGCTTTCAAAAAAGCATGGGAATTAAACTTGCAGAAATGCTCAAAGAAAATGATGGAATTATTAGTAGCTGAATATATGAAAAACATCAAAGAGGTAGATGAGGGGATCAAACAGTTATATACCCAAAACAAACTGTTGTGCTCACACCCACTATACAGTACACAAGACAAAGAACTCAGTGACCATCTGGAAAAATTGAATGCAGAGCTGATTAGGAAAAAGCAACAAAAATTTACTAGAGATAAAATAGCATTTGCTAACAATCAAGCCTACAAATGGTCTTCACAAGGATCTAAGCGTCCTTGGTTTCGTGGGAGGGGGGCACAGAAATCGAAAGAGACCTCCAATGAACAGGAAACTAGAGATTCTGAATCATCTAATACATCTAATAATTCTCATTTTTCACAGAACACCGGGAGAACACTTTGGAGAGATCTGAACTCTCAAAAGAAACCCCCAACCCATGACAAAGGTCGCACTTGCACAGGTGTCGGTAAGAAAAGTCTAACAGGGGAATTCAGATAATGGGGGCCCTAATCCACCAAATGAAAAATCAGCCCAGGTAGACGAGCATTCCAATAAAGGGGACACCACTATATCACCATCCACACCCCTCCTGGGCACATCAACACCAGCATTTTTTTCTGACAGAAAGGAAGGGGGGCCCCTTTACAAAAGGAACGGAAATTGAGCAACAATATAGACCAATACTGTATGTGGTGAAAGGGATACCAACCTAAATGTGATCAATCTATCCTCACACAGGTTGACACAGGCCAAAACCAAAATATTAGCTCTAGGACTCATCTTTTGCCCTACCCAAGAAATAGACCGTTTTGAGGCAGTGAAGGATCTCAACCTTTTTGCTCGAATAATAAAGATATTGAGATCAGTCTCAATATAAATGTCACTGGCAAAAAACAAAAACCCATAAAGAAAAAAATCTGACAAATTCCCCTCCCTACAGACGAATCCAAATGTCTGGGCTTTCGTTACCCAGGTAACTAAAGAAGTAGAAATACTTGAAATTTACCCCAGCAATACAAATAACTTATCTCCCTCACATAAACAGGCACTAAAAAGTCTTTGCTCAGATGAGGGAATCATCATAAAACCTTCAGACGAAGGAGGGACTATTGTTCTTATGGATAAAATACAATATATGACAATGTGCTATGACATTCTCAATATTAGGGACTGGTACAAGAAAATTCCAGGTGACATGGTGGAGAAATTCCAGCAGGAGTTTAAAGGATAAGTTCACCTTTTCGAGCAGAATATCACTTTTAATAATAAATAGAAGCATTTTCCAATGCCATTTCTGGCCCAGCCATCCCAATGTGCTTTTCTCTCACTTACCTCATTCAAATGATATTTATAATCTTGTCAGTCTTGTTGTATCTTGAACAGATTTTCAGATTACATCACTTCCTGTAGCTTGTATCAGCATTCACTTCCTGTTAGGTCATCTCCCAAAAGCCTTCACTGCCTTGCTGCATCACAGAAGAGGGTGTGATAGGGGGTGTTCACCACTCTGGACCACACCTCCCTTATTATTGTATTACCTTCCACCCACTTCCTATATAATCTGATTGTACAATCTTCTTTAGATCTCCCATCAGCTGTGATGTAGTGCAAGGACCTGAATGATTGGATTCAAATTGAATAGATTGTTCAGGTGTGTCTTTGTATTCCATAGTTCTGGTAAATCTAAAGGAAATTGTACAGAGATTATACAATGAGATTGCATAGTGTATGGCCATCTTTATATAAGTACATAGGAGGCAGTGGACAGAGACACTCAGTTGTCAGGCCTCATTCACATCTCCAGATAGCGAAGAATTACATTCCTGTATGTGTTTGTTTTGGGGCATTTTCACTCGTCATGCATAGGGCAGTTCATTCACTTGAAGCTCCAGAATTTTTTTTGTGGAGCGGAGGATGGTGCATTACCACAGTTTTCAGTGTGTTTGCTTCTGTGGGGATCTTTTAAGATGTAATAACAACACCATGCACATTTGCAGCACATTTCTGAAATGCATGGCAAAGTGTGCATTTTCCTTGCAGTTTTCCATGCATTTCGAAACACACAGTTTTTTTAATGGAGCCCCTCATTGTTTTTGTGTAAACGCTCCAATTTCACTTTCAGGCCCCATTCACACATAGAGGACAGGAAGCGCATGTTTTTTGGCTTGTTTTTCTAGTGACACACAAAGGGCAGTCTGTTGATTTCAATGAGCTGAGCTACACCTGGCAAAGTAGCTTGTGAGACATTTTTGTAAGTTTTTTACTGCATTTTCACCTGTTTTTTCCTGTGGCAAAATGTGTGTTTGGTGTGCCGTTAACAATTCATGACACTGAAAGCACAACTAGGTAATTCTAGGCGTATAAATGTGGCCATACACAATCTGATTGTACAATCTCCTTTAGATTTACCAAAACTATATAATAGGACACACCATATATCCAATCACTCTGTATCCAATCAGGCAGGCTCTTGCACTACATCAGCATGCACCCAGAGCCCATCTGAGGAGACGCTGGGGAAGTCAGGCAAATTCACACATTCAGGAATGCTGGGGGTGCTGTGAAAACTTAGTTGATGAGTGAAGGTGTGCTAATGAGTTCAGCTGGTAAACTCTTTCCTGGGTCATACTGGCTTCTCCGTACCATGTGTCTGTCCTCTGTCTACCAGGAAGTTTCTGAAATGATCTGTAAACTACATCCATGGATGGAGGTAGGCCTGGTCTTCAAAACCAAAGAAAATGTGTATTTTTGTGCAGCAGAGGTACATTACTGGTATATTGGTACATAGGGGAGCTAGATTTTAGAAAAAAAGGTGAACTTAGCCTTTAACCTACTCCCCTTGGATGCTTTCCACCAGGACACGCTTATAAAAGATTTATATGAAGCGATCCTCATAAAATACCTGAGAACTCCAACCTCCCTACCAAGAACCCACAAAAAACAATCAAACCCCCCCCCCCCCCGGTAAACTAATCATATCTGTACAAGACACATCGGACCTATCACATCACATCAGAATATCAATCGCATATTGCAAACCATGTATGCATAAAATCAGTATTAGTAGCATAACAAGCCCATTATGTGGTGAGGGGCATGGATATTTCATGTAAAAAACACTTTCAGGTCAAAAAATGTAGTACACTCAGATTTAACCACTTCAGCCCCGGGAGGATTTACCCCCTTCCTGACCAGAGCACTTTATGCGATTCAGCACTGCGTCGCTTTAACTGACAATTACGCGGTCATGCGATGTTGTACCCAAACAAATTTGACATCCTTTTTTCCCACAAATAGAGCTTTCTTTTTGTGGTATTTGGTCACCTCTGCTATAAATAAATGTCCAAAAAAAATATAAAAAAAAAAATTATTCATCAGTTTTGGCCGATATCTATTCTTCTATATATTTTTAGTAAAAAAAAAATCACAATCGGCGTATATTGATTGGTTTGTGTAAAAATTATAGCATCTACAAACTATGGGAATTGATTTATGGCATTTTTATCTATTTATTTTTTTTACTAGTAATGGCGGCGATTTGCGATTTTTGCAGCGAACATGTCGGACATTTTTGACACTTTTTTGGGACCATTGACATTTATACAGCAATCAGAAATTTAAATAGCCACTGATTACTGTATAAATGTCACTGGCAGGGAAAGGGTTAACACTAAGGGGCGATCAAGGGGTTAACTGTGTTCCCTCACTGTGTTCTAACTGTTTGGGTGCTGGGCTGGCAGGAACATAACAGATCTAACTGATCCAGATCACAGGGATCAGTAGATCTGTCATGTCCCCCCTCACAGAACGGAGAACCGCCATGTTTACATTGGCAACACCCCGCTCTACCTCTCTATTAGGTGATCGCGGGGACATCGAGTCTGCCCGACCCGCACAGGAGCGGACGTCCATGGACATCCCAATTCAGATCCACGCTGTAGCCGTCTTTCAGCTATAGTGCTGATCTGTACTGGTTAAAATCAATAAACCATCTTAAGGAGAAAATCAGCCCGATGCACGTTTCTTGTATATTCGATACTAGGGATGGGCCGAACACCCCCTGGTTCAGTTCGAACAGGCAAAAAATGTGTGCGAACATTCGAACACCGTTAAAGTCTATGTGACCCAAACATGAAAAATCAAAAGTGCTCATTTGAAAGGCTTATATGCAAGTTATTGCCCTAAAAAGTATATGGGGCCCCAGGTCCTGCCCTAGGGGAAATGTATCAATGCACATTGAGGGCAGTGATTTTAATAATGTTTAAAGTGAAACAATAAAAATGAAATATTCCTTTAAATATTGTGCCTGGGGAGTCCCTTAGGCTTCCTGTAAAAGGGCGCACCTCTGTGATGTTTAGAACATAGCCAGAGCAAAATGACATTTCCAAAGGAAAAATTGTCATTTATTATTGCGGCTGTAATGTATTGCCAGTTCCCGGCAATATGCATAAAATCACTGAAAAAAATTGTGTGGGGTCTCCCCCTAGTCCATACCAGGCCCTTCGGGTCTGGTTTGGATTTTAAGAGGAACCTCGCGCCAAAATTAAAAAACAATTGACCCCCCTAAAATCCAAACCAGACCCTTATCCGAGCATGCAACCTGGCTGGCCAGGATGGGGGGGGGGAACGAGAGAGCGGCCCCCCTCCTCCTGAACCATACCAGGCTACATGCTCTCAACATGGGGAGTATGGGTGCTTTGATGCAGGGGGGCTCTGCACCCCCACCCCAAAGCACCTTGTCTCCATGTTGATGGGGACAAGAGCCACTTCCCCACAGCCCTGGGCTGTGGTTGTGGGGATGTGCGGACAGGGGGCTTATTGGAATCTTTAATAAGGAGGCCCCCAGATCCCGCCCCCCATGTGAATTAGTATCGGATACATCGTACCCCCACTATTTCACCAAAAGTGTCAAAAGAGAAAAAAAACACAGGAGACAATTAGGGGCAAGTCCTCTATTAAAAAAGAAAAAAGAAAAATAAGTGTCCCCCCTTATAATCCATTGTCAATCACGGCGAGCGACAGATCAAAAAAAACAAACAAACAGCTCCTCCTCCATGGGAGGGCTCCCGTCGACTGAGCTCTCTTTGGTTTGACGTTTTATTTATAGTGAAGGGCGGGGCCACCCAGTGATGTAATTGAGCGACCTACCCCTCTGACGTCCCATGACGTCAGAAGAGAGCGGGGTCACCAATACGTCACCCGATGGCCCCACCCTGCACTATAAATAAAATGTCCAAACAAAGCCAGCGCAGATGGCAGCAGCCCTCACATAGAGGAGGAGCTGTGTGCAATGCATTATGGGGCACTCCGCGGTGGCAAAGTCTCTGTGAACGCCCCATATTCTAAATTCGACAAACGTTCGACTCGAACCCCGGGCCCATCCCTATTTGATACACTCTTCAGGGGCAAGTGCACTTGGTTATACAGAAAAACATAAATAGGTAAATATGGTGCATAGTTATACCCCTCTTAGGAGAAAGTATACATACAAGGGGAGAGAGAGATAAGCTCATCCCTATGCAGTATCTCACAAAAGTAAATATTTTATTATATCTTTTCATGTGACAACACTGAAGAAATGACAAATTGCTACAATGTAAAGTAGTGAGTGTACAGCTTGTATAACTGTGTAAATTTGCTGTCCCCTCAAAATAACTCAACACACATCCATTAATGTCTAAATCGCTGGCAACAAAAGTGAGTACACCCCTAAATGACAATTTCCAAATTGGGCCCAATTGGCCATTTTCCCTCCCAGGTGTCATGCAACTCGTTAGTGCTTCAAGGTCTCAAGTGTCTTATAATTTGGTGTTATCACTCTCACTCTTTCATACTGTTCACTGGAAGTTTATCATGGCACCTCATGGCAAAGAACTCTCTGAGGATCTAAAAAAAAGAATTGTTGCTCTACATAAAGATGGCCTAGGCTAAAAGAAGATTGCCAAGACCTTGAAACTGAGCTGCAGCAAGGGGGCCAAAACCATACAGCCGTTCAACAGGACAGATTCCTCTCAGAACAGGCCTTGTCATGGTCGACTAAAGAAGTTGAGTGCACATGCTCAGCCTCATATCCAGAGGTTGTCTTTGGGAAATAGACGTATGAGTGCTGCCAGCATTGCTGCAGAGGTTGAAGGAGTGGGGGGGTCAGCCTGTCAGTGCTCAGACCATACGCCGCACACTGCATCAAATTGGTCTGCATGGCTGTCATCCCAGAAGGAAGCCTCTTCTAAAGATGGTGCACAAAAAGCCTGCAAACAGTTTACTGAAGACAAGCAGACTAAGGGCATGCATTACTGGAACCATGTCCTGTGGTCTGATGAGACCAAGATGAACTTATTTGGTTCAGATGGTGTCAAGCGTGTGTGGCGGCAACCAGGTGAGGAGTACAAAGACGAGTTTGTCTGCCTACACTCAAGCATGGTGGTGGGAGTGTCATGGTCTGAGGCTGCATGAGTGCTGCCAGAACTAGGGAGCTATAGATCATTGAGGGAACCATGCATGCCAACATACTGTGACATACTGAAGCAGAGCATGATCCCCTCCCTTCAGAGACTGGGTCGCAGGGCAGTATTCCAACATGTTAACGACCCCAAACACACCTCCAAGACGACCACTGCCTTGTTAAAGAAGATGAGGGTAAAGGTGATAGACTGGCCAAGCATGTCTACAGACATTAACCCTATTGAGCATCTGTGGGGCATCCTCAAACGGAAGGTGGAGGAGCACAAGGTCTCTAACTCCCACCAGCTCTGTGATGTTGTCATGGAGAAGAGGAAGAGGACTCCAGTGGCAACCTGTGAAGCTCTGGTGATCTCCATGCCCAAGAGGGTTAAGGCAGTGCTGGAAAATAATGGTGGCCACACAAAATATTGACATTTTGGGTCCAATTTGGACATTTTCAGCTAGGGGTGTACTCACTTTCTTTGCCAGCAGTTTAGACATTAGACATTAAAGGCTTTGTTTTGATTTATTTTGAGGGGACAGCAAATTTACAATGTTATACAAGTTGTACACTCACTACTTTACATTGTAGCAAAGTGTCATTTCTTCAGTGTTGTCACATGAAAAGATATAATAAAATATTTACAAAAATGTGAGGGGTGTACTCACTTTTGTGAGATACTGTAGGTACTTACCAGCCCGTTGAGTCTGAAACCTATGAAACCAGAAATGTAGATAGTCAGTGACCATCTATAATATTGTATCATCCATAGTACAGGGCTTGTCCATATCTGTCTGCCCCATTGATCCATTTTGTTCACTGTTTTGAGCATAACAATCCCTGGGTTGAGGTGAAACCTGTTCAGCTTGCTGTGATCCAGGTCTGTTTTATTTGTTGTTCAGTAACCGGGATGCATGTGAGGGCGCCTCCCCCTTCAGTAGCATCAGTTGATGCGGGGCAGGGGGTGGGCTTGTCTCTCCTAGCATCGGCGCCACACTTCCACACGATGCATGTGATGTCATATGGCATCCTAAAGCTGTTGTATGTGGTATTCCAACTGTGTCAACATATGGAAGGAACCGTCTCTAGCATTGGTGGGCGGCGGCCGCCGCCCTGACAGGGATGCTCTCCTTCCTCATCTGTTGTACCTGTTTGACGCTGGGAGGAACCCACTGGTTATCCTGTACACACATAATGTTCCCATTCAATGCTAGCCTTTCCATCTGGCAACGTCTTGTTTTACACTGCACTCCTTTTGGATCAGAATTCCTTATTACTACATAAGGTAATCACTTGCTTATTTTTCTGCTATTCATGCTTTCTGAGCATTCAGCTTTCACCTTCCACCTTCCTTTTTCTTTCTCATTTTCCTTTTCTCACAACATTTTCCCATTTCCATTCCTCACCAAGGTTATGGTTTCTCTAGGTTATTCACTATCCTTTAGCGTATTTATATATTTATCCTGTATTTATGGTGTTGGGTTCCAGCTATTACTACTTTTAGTGATATACCACAACACATACTTATAGTAAACATGTTGCAATCATTTTTCAGAATTTGAACCCATGCTCACTACCATCTGTTTACATTAATTTTGTCGCTGTTGTGATCATGTTGCGTGCCCGCTCTTTCTTGTGCTGATTCCAACCTCAGCTCCAGGGACTTTAACCTTTAGCAGACCTCCATTTCTGGTTTTGTAGGTTTCAGACTCAACGGGCTGATAAGTACCTATAGGCATGAGCTTATCTCTCTCTCGCCTTGCTAGTATAATTTCCCCTAAGAGGAGTATAACTATGGATCATATTTAGAGTTGAGCGAAAACCTGGATGTTCGGGTTCGGCGGGTCCGGCCGAACTTCGGGAAAAAGTTTGGGTTCGGCACCGAACGTTACCCGAACTTTATACCGGACCCCGAATCCCATTGAAGTCAATGGGGACCCGAACTTTTAGGCACAAAAATGGCTGTAACGAAGTCCTTGCAAGTGCTAGAGGGCTGCAAAAGGAAGTAAAATGGGGGTAAGAGTAGGGCAAGTGCCCTACAAAAAAATGGGGATAGGGAAAATAAATTAAAATAAAATAAAAAAAATGGGAAGGGGGGGATGTGGAGTAGGAGCCTAGAGGTTGACTAGACCGTGACCGTGGCAGTGAAGGTGGAAGTGGCGGTGGTCGAGGAGGAGGAGGAGGTAGCCAACACTGGTTTTTTTTTTTCGTTTGTTTATAATTGGGGTAGCCCCCAAAATATTGAGGCATATTCAAAAAACAAGTATACGAATGGCTGTGTGAGTCCGATCTAAATGTTTATTCTGCACAAGGTACAGACAAGCCTTGTGGGATCAATGCCTGGTTCATTTTAATAAAGGTTAGCTTGTCCACGTTGGCTGTGGACAGGCGGCTGCGTTTGTCTGTGATAACGCCCCCTGCCGTGCTAAACACACGTTCAGACAATACACTGGCTGCAGGGCAGGCCAGCACCTCCAAGGCATAAAGGGCAAGCTCAGGCCATGTGGCCAATTTGGAGACCCAGAAGTTGAATGGGGCAGACCCATCAGTCAGTACATGTAGGCGTGCGCACACATACTCTTGCACCATGTTGCTGAAATGCTGCCTCCAGCTAAGACGTTGTCTATCGGCTGGTGGTGCTGTTTGTTGTGGCGGGCTGCTGACAAAGCTTTGCCACATTTCGGCCATTCTAACCCTGCCTTCTGAGGTGCTGGCGGTGGAACAGCTGCGTTGGTGGCCTCTTCCTCCTACTCCTCTGCCTTCGCCTTGTGCTTCCACTGAGCCCCCGGTGTCATTTGGGAATGCCCTCAGCAGCGCCTCTACCAGTGTGCGCTTGTAGTCACTCATCTTCCTCTCATGCTCCAGTGAGGGAATTAAGGATGGCACGGTGTCCTTGTAACGGGGATCCAGCAGGGTGGCCACCCAGTAATCAGAAGAAGTTACAATGTGGGCAACTCGACTGTCGTTGCACAGGCACTGCAGCATGTAGTCGGCCATGTGTGCCAGGCTGCCCAGAGGCAAAGACAAGCTGTCCTCTGTGGGAGGTATATCTTCTGTGTCCTCCATATCCCCCCAGCCACTCTCCAGTGATGCCCACGAGCTGCGTTGGGTGCGCAGAGTGACTGACCCGTGCGTGCTGCAGCTGAAACTCCACTATTGCCTGCTGCTGCTCGCACAGTCTCTCCATCATGTGCAAGGTGGAGTTCCACCTTGTGGGCACGTTGCAGATGAGGCGGTGATCGGGAAGGCCGAAGTTCCGCTGCAGCGCAGACAGGCGAGCAGCAGCAGGGTGAGAACGCCGAAAGTGCGCACAGACGGCCCACACTTTATGCAGCAGCTCTGACATATCCGGGTAGTTTTTTAGAAAATTCTGTACCACCAAATTCAGCACATGTGCCAGGCAAGGGATGTGCATCAAACCAGCTCGGCCCAGAGCCGCTATGAGATTTCGGCCATTGTCGCACACCACCAGGCCAGGCTTGAGACTCCAACCACTCATTGGTCCTTTGTTCAATGCCCATCCACAGCTCCTGCGCAGTGTGGGGTTTATCCCCCAAACATATCAGTTTTAAAACAGCCTGCTCTCGTTTCCCCCTGGATGTGCTGATGTTGGTGGTGAAGGTGTTACGCTGAGTGGATGAGTAGGTGGTCGAGGAGGAGGAAGCGCAGTAGGAGGAGGAGGCAACAGGAGGCAAAGAGAAATGCCCTGCAATCCTCGGTGGTGGAAGGACATGCGCCAAATGGCTAGCCAGCTCAGGCCCACCCGCCACTACATTTGCCCAGTGTGCAGTTAGCGAGATATAGTGTCCCTGCCCGTGCTTACTGGTCCAGGTATCAGTGGTCATGTGGACCTTGCCACAGATGGCGTTGCGCAGTGCACACTTGATCTTGTCCCCGACTTGTTTGTGCAGGGAAGGGATGGCTCACCTGGAAAAGTAGTGACGGCTGGGAACCACGTACTGTGGGACAGCCACCGCCATCAGGTTTTTGAAACTGTCCGTGTCCACCAGACGGAATGACAGCATTTCAAAGGCCAGGAATTTTGAAATGCTGGCATTCAGGGCCAGGAATCGCGGGTCGGTAGGGGGTACTTCCTCTTTCTCTCCAGTGTTTGGGAGATGGACAGCTGTAAGCTTCCATGGGACCATGTGGAAATGCTTGGGGACGGTGGCGGACATGGTGGCATTGCTGTCATATTATCTGTTTGCTGGGTGGCAGGTGACACTGTCACTGTAGAGGTGCAAGAAGAGGCCAAGGCAGCAGCAGAAGAGGAAGCAGGAGGAGGCCGAGACCTTTCTTGGATTTTGAGGTAACACCAACGTAGCCGGACTTTTTATTTTGGTGTAAGAAATGCACTGCTCACACCAACAGCTGGAAGCTCTCCCTTTAGAACTAGGAGATGATTTTTGAACAATAAATAATAGAATGTGGTTTTATTTTTCAGGCCGATGCAACCACAATGGAGTTTTAGGTTCTTTCCAGAGCCGGAGGAGGACGAAGGAGAAGACGACGACGGAACCGGAGAAGAACGTGGAGATGTCAC
>BLSH010504450.1:62854-74959 GCA_018402905.1 Glandirana rugosa
TGGGGTGTGGGAATAGGGGAGGAGGTGGTTTACTAAACCTGGTCACGTTTTTCGTTTTTCCAGGTATTTCTGTACCTACTCAACCCTACCTCCTTGAAACAAACCCTACCTCCTTGAACTGAGCGGACGTGTCTCAGGACTGGAGTTGGGCTATCTTGTGGAGACCCTACTTAATCCCACCTCTAAAGTTCGGTCCGGAAGAGCAGGTTATAGTCACGCACTGAAGTGTTTACGTGAGGACCTTCTTACCAGTTTGTAAGGGTATCTGTGAGGATTTGGAACACCTGTCGGAAGGGTCCCATCCCAAACAAAGTTCCTCCATCCCAACTCATCCATGTCTTTATGGACCTTTTTGCTTTTTGCACTGGTCCAAATCATTTGGTGGAGGAGGGGATAAGGGTGTGGGGTTTATTTTCAGGGGTTGGGTTGGCCCCTTTGTTCCAGTGAAGGGAAGTTTTAAGGCGTCAGAATACCAAGACATTTTGGACAATTTCATGCTTCCAACTTTGTGGGAAGAGTTTGGGGATGGTCCCTTCCTGTTCCAACATGACTGCGCACCAGTGCACAAAACAAGGTCCATAAAGACATAGATGAGCGAGTTTGGGGTGAAGGAACTTGACTGGCCTGCACAGAGTCCTGACCACAACCCAATAGAACACATTTGGGATGAATTAGAGGGCAGATAATGAGTCAGGCCTTCTCATCCAACATCAGTGCCTGACCTCACAAATGTGCTTCTGGAAGAATGGTCAAACATTCCCATAGACACTAGTATTCAAGAGATAAGAAGAAACAGCCGGCAACTCCGTGATCCTCACGGTGCAGTGATCAAGGCTTGTTTGCCGAAACTAGTCTGCCCATCGTATTCTTGTACTCACTGGTGTGGTCTACATGAATAAATCAATAGAGGATCACGGAGTTGCCGGCTGTTTCTTCTTATCTCTTGAATACTAATTTGTATGGTGTGTGGGAACACATCACAGCGCAGGCACCCTGGCTACCACTTTGAGGTTGGATTTTCTCCACTGTGCAGAGCGTTGCAACCACATTGCTTGAAACTATTATTCCCATAGACACTCCTAAACCTTGTGGACAGCCTTCCCATAAGAGTTGAAGCTGTTATAGCTGCAAGGGGTGGGCCAACTCAATATTCAACCCTATGGACTAAGACTGAGATGCCAATAAAGTTCATGTGTGTGTAAAGGCAGGCGTCCCAATACTTTTGGTGATATCGTGTATGATTGATGTCCATAGCGGCAGTACAAGAAGCATGGATTAGCTGAATGTAAATGGCATCACAGAGAACACTTTTCTGTGTCTCATTTTACTTGGCAATGATCTGCTCTCAGCAGAGCAGAGAATGCTTCATACTGTAATAATTCCAATGTATAGCCTGTCATTACCGAGCTTCATCTGCAGCACCGAGCGCAGTGAGATGAATTGTACAGCGATGGATGAGCTGAGAAATATTGACACTGAACAATGGAGCGATCGCAGTCTGTTTACACTCCGCTGTACCTGCAGACATTGTGCTGCTACATAATCTGCAATAAGACCGTCATGAATTAGACATGGGGACACAGAAGACAGAGCTGGAGGTGCGCTCTTCTTTTATTTATAAGACAAAAACAAATTGTTTGCCTTGGGCAGCAACTCCGCTTGTGATTCAAATGTAATGCAGTCCTTAAAGTGATCCTGTATTTTGTTATTGCAGCTGAGCGGTAGGGAAGCAAACAAAAGGTAAGCAGCGGAGAGGGAAAGATCAAGAGTGTTTGGACACAGTAAAGGGTTAAAACCCATCAGGTTCTTACTAACCCCTTCGAGTCTTGGGGTAAAACAAATGTTAATGCCTAAGCACAAGTTTGCTACTTTGACATGTGTTAGTAAAACCGTACATATCATTACAACTACTTTGTGCATCCAGGTGGATTATACTGTGTTTTTTTCAGGACAAATTGGGCTTTCTTTTGGTGGCAAATGTTAATGGATATCGCCTGATCTTTTTTTTATTATCAAAGGAAAACTGGCCCAAAATAGTAAAAAAAAGTTTTTTTTTTTATTTTAGCTGCTACTACAATAACCTACCACCAAAGAAACACCTAAAATAAATTTTCTTGCTCCTGACAATCGCAGCGATGCCACATATGTGAATGTTAGTTGTGGTTTGTACCCGCAGGACAGCCCAGAAACAATGGTGCGCAGTTTGCTTTTTTCATCCTACTTAAAACACACTGGCATGGGCGTCCGCAGGTAGGAGCAAGGGGGGACAATTGCCCCCCCCCCCGGAATCAGGGATTGGATTGGGGGGTTCCACTAGGTCCTTATCCTCTTGAGCCATGTATGCAGTCTCTGATCGTCTCTTGTGCTATGTCCACAGTCTCTGACCATCTCCTGTACTATGTCTGCAGTCTCTGACCGTCTCCTGTACTATGTCCCCAGTCTCTGACCATCTCCTGTACTATGTCTGCAGTCTCTGACCATCTCTTGTGCTATGTCTGCAGTCTCTGACCGTCTCCTGTACTATGTCCCCAGTCTCTGACCATCTCCTGTACCATGTCTGCAGTCTCTGACCGTCTCCTGTACTATGTCCCCAGTCTCTGACCATCTCTTGTGCTATGTCTGCAGTCTCTGGCCATCTCCTGTACTATGTCCCCAGTCTCTGACCATCTCCTGTACTATGTCCCCAGTCTCTGACCATCTCCTGTACTATGTCTCCTGTACTATGTCTGCAGTCTCTGACCATCTCTTGTGCTATGTCTGCAGTCTCTGGCCATCTCCTGTACTATGTCCCCAGTCTCTGACCATCTCCTGTACTATGTCCCCAGTCTCTGACCATCTCCTGTACTATGTCCGTAGTCTCTGACCATCTCCTGTACTGTGTCTGCAGTCTCTGATCATTTCTTGTACTATGTCTGCAGTCTCTGACCATCTCCTGTACTATGTCTACAGTCTCTGACCATCTCCTGCACCATGTCTGCAGTCTCTGACCATCTCCTGTACTATGTTTGCAGTCTCTGACCGTGATAATGTGATAATGACATTGTCGAAAAGGAGCAGAGCATGTATGACCTTAAAATTATGCCCCCCCTGAAAAAAGTTCTGCAGACGCCCATGCACACTGGGGTTGATTTATGAAAGGCAAATAGACTGCGCGCTTTGCAAAGTGTAGTCGATCCAGAGCTTAGTAAATGAGGTAAAGCTTCACTTTAGAAAGAGCACCCAATCACGAGCAAGGAAAAAAACAGCATTGATTGGAGGATGGAATTCAGCAGACCTTCTGCTCATTTACTAAGCTCTGGAGTAACTGCTCTTTTTGCAAAAGTGCACTGTGTATTTGCCTTTAGTAAAGCAGCCCCTATGACCACTGACATTAACACTAATTAAAAAAAAAACCTGCCCCCCCCCCAAAAAAAAAATACTGACCCTGACCTTAGATCCTGACCTTGTCCTAAACACTAACCCTGGCACTGACCTAGACCAAAGCTTGATCTAGGTATTTTTTTTATCATTTATTTTTTTCTTTATGTGATCTCTGAGCAGTGCGAGTTCAGCCATACAGTTGTATGGCTGCTCTTGCATTCGATTCGCAAAAAAAAAGGAGCATGTACCTTTTTTTTCCCGCACTAGAATCGCATCGCATGGGTGTTCTCACCCATGCGATCCGATTCATATGCAAGTTCACAGTTCGTACTGCGATCAAAACTAGGGGTGTCATTAACTTTTTAATGACACCCCCGGCAGTTCGCAGAAATCAGTGTGAACTGCCTGCGGGAAGAATGCGATGCAGGAACCGGCTCTGTAATCAGGGCTTATGCAGCCTTGGATAGCAGTAAAAACCTGACAGGTGTTCAAAACCCCTTTCCTACTTTATCAAAAACGCAAAAAAAAAAAATCTTGAGGTTAATTTACTAACATTAGAGTGTGCAAAATCTGGTGCAACTCTCCATAGAAACCAATCAGCTTCCAGGTTTCCTTTGGGTTGATTTACGAAAAGCAAATAGGCAAGGTACTTTGCAAAGTGCAGTTGCTCCAGAGCTTAGTAAATGAGGCAGTTTCAATTTACAAAGAATACCCAAGCGAGTGTAAGAAAAATAAAAAAAAACAGCATTTATGCTTGCACATGATTGGATGATGGAAGTCAGCAGAGCTTCTGCTTATTTACTAAGCTTTGGAGCAAAGTGCACCGTCTATTTTCCTTTAGTAAATCAACCCCTTTGTCAAAGCTGATTGGTTTCTATGCAGAGCTGCACCAGATTTTGCACTCTCCGGTTTTAGTACATCAACCTCATTCTGTAAAATAAAGTATTCAGCAGATCTAGAGCTGCTCACTGGAGAATTTTAAAACTGGTTCATCTCTACTTCTTATCTCTCCCTTTCCCTCAGTGAACTCCTGAAATAGAGGAATTAGATCATTGTCTGACAGCTTTTTGCACAGATTGCTTTTCTAGAAAAACTGAGACTAAATCTATGGCATATTCTTAAAGGAAACCATTTTTAGACACACAACCCACAGACTGTCTTTCTATAAATGACTGAGGTCTTGAGCTAGAACATGTTTATTGTACGTGTATGAAAATGAGATAATCCCTTTCATCTGTCACCATCGAATGCAATATAGGTAAGCTTAGTGCATCACCAAACAACTTTTGTGTATCACTTTTTCGCTGTGCTATTTTGGTCTCTCATATTAACCTGATCCTGAATAAAAAGAAAAGATCTATGATCTTATAGGGAAAATTTGAAAATGTTATATTGGTATTAAAGCAAACATTTTTTATATTTCAGCTTACCAATTCTTAGATGTGTTAGCTGCGCTAGTCTTCTTTTTAGGGTTTTTTCCTTTATTTTCACCTGGTGAACTGGTATGCAAGTCTGTTGTTTTTGAACAGAACAAGCTGTCCTTTAAATGTAGCAGTTAGTGTTGGGGCAAACCATTTAACACAGAGGTGCTTACAATGATCAGCTTTTCATTCCTTTATGTTGTTCTTCTGCCGGCTATAGTTGGAAGTTGGTGCAAACACTGCTGCTTTGCACTCGATACACCATTCTGTGTATACACACATACTTAGTTCTACTACTGTTGATTATATTTATATACTCAGGGAACAGTTTGCTACAGGTGGCTCAATCCCATTTCCACTGAGCACTAAAGGCATGATCCCTTGCAAGCCATTTACAGTGAGGATGGTCACAATGATCTAGGCGGGGTCTGGGATACCAAAAGACTTCCTTTGAAAATCTCTGGTTTCAATGTAGTCTCCCATTCATTGGAGGTAACAATACTGTGTAATTCACGTGGATAGTTCAAAATGCTATGTGTCATTATGTTTATAAGGTGTAATGTATTTTTTGCATTCAGATAACATAAGTTCCCCTGAAGAAGGCTTCAATTTGATTCGTCGAAAAAGCATTGGGGTGTTTCTCTGGGGCAGGATCGTCTATTGCAAAACTTGTTTTTAGTATACCTGTCTATTTGATATGGTATTATGACTGATGGGCCATGATAGGAGTCTATGTAACCAGAGCTCATATTTTAAAAAAACCTTTGTGAATTTTAAAAATGGTATAAAAAAATCTATTTTTCAGACAATTAAATTTGTTTGATAGTTTGTTTGCTGCAATAAACCCCTGGGGGTACTTTTGATACTTTTCTCTAATATGTTGGTGCAAACACCAGGCCAGCCCTCTATTTATGGATGTACAATGGCGGCAGGTTGGTAGCTTATATAAACTGCATTAGACATCATTGGTGTTTCCTACTGTTCACCTGATGATGCTGTTTGACAGTGAAACATGTTGGGTGGGGCTTAACCTGTGACATCAGCGCACTCAGCAGTGAGATATCATGCTTTTTTTTCTCTTACCTCTGTACTGTAAATACCTGGCTATTGTTTTAAATAAATTGTTTGGCAGTTTTGCACTATGTGTGGCCTCTATTCTCCTCCATGAGTGTGGATGTAGCCTGACCTGACATGTTGATCCTTGGAATCACTGAAACCAGAAGTTGGTGTCCTGCTATTGCCATTCATGAATGTCTGGAGGTCTGATAATTACATTCTTGGCTGGTCTCTGTGGTGGGGATCTTTCATATTTGGTAAGAGGCCAACCTTATTTCTGGTGAAGGGCACGAGTATCTTGGTCATCTCTTCAAGATACATTCACAGATTCGGTGGATAGTTGAATGTTTTCACTTGTTCCTGGACTTGACTGCTTTTTAGAAAATGTGCACATCACTGATGTTTTTCACTTGCTGTTGTGGACTTTTGTGTGGATGCACACTCATTGTATGTGTATATAATGTTTAAAATTAACCCGTGGCCTGTTATGAGCCAAAGTGGCACTCACTGCCCCCCCTAGGTTCCTGTGTTTTCTACCAGAAATACTGCAGAGCTCCTCATAATCTGCAAAACTGGGATGCTTTAATGTCTAAATTCTTCCCCTTACCATGGTTTCCTGCTGTGGACTGTCCTTTCTGGTCTCTTCAGCTTCACTCCCCATCCATCAATGTGATGGACCACTTCATTAACCAATATGATAGGTGAGACTATATAGGGGTGGGACAGTTTTGGGGCTCTGCAGTGCTCTACAGCAATGGTTCTCAACCTCAGTCCTCAAGTACTCCCAACAGGCCATGGTTGCAGGTTTTCCTTTATCTTGCACAGGTGCTTTAAATCAAAGTCAATGACTTGGTATTTTGGACAGCTATTTTATCTAAGGCCCCTTTCACACGGCACGCGGCCGTGTCTGTGTGCGGGTCTGTTTTTGCTCAGTGGGGATCGCTCCGCTTATCCCGGCTGAGCTGACGGATGAGAGATCCATTTCTGCAAACTGTGCAGAGACGGATCTGTCAGAGCGCCGCTCTCCTCTATGGGAATTCAGATGGCATAGGACCGTCTGTCTGTTGTCATCCGATCCCTAGACGGATGGAAAAATAGGGCTTCTATCCGTCTGACTTTACGGACCATGGATCGGATCAGAGATCGGCAGATGTCAGCGGAGGAGAACAGGGCGTCCATTCAGGTCCACCTGAATGGAACGCCCGCGTGAAAGGGGCCTTCCAGAAATTCCCAAAACATGGCCCGTTGGGGGTACTTGAGGACTGAGGTTGAGAACCACTGCTCTACAGAACACACAGACAAGTACAAGTATGACGCATAATTTTAAGCCACAGGTTTTCCTGAAGTACACCAGACCAACCCATTGCATAAAATCTATTAGTTGCCTATAGTCTAGCATTCTTGAAATCTTGAATCTTTATTTTTGACAGCCAGGATTAATTGGTTGCATCAATTAAATCATCTCTTTAGCCTATATTCAAACCCCTAATGTAGTCTAATTAGGCTTTTAACACATAATTAATCATTATAAAATAATTGGGGTGCCAAGGTTCGAAATCACTGACCTAGACGAGGATGGTGGCATCACTAGGCTATCTAGTAGGATCCGGGAAAACCTGAGGATCTCTAGCCAGAATGTGCTCCTGCATAGTGCTAAAGCATCTTCTTGTGGATTTTGGGCTCTTGACCTATTTCAGGGTCCTACAGTGAGACCCAGAGACATCATCATTGCTTCCAAGAATCACCTGGAAGCTGGGGTGTAAGGTGAATATTTGTTTACATTTTTTATTTCAATTCTTTATCCCTTTCACTAAGGATTTTTTTTCAATCTTTATTTATACAATTTTTCAAGTACATAAACAAAGGATAAAACAAACAAGAAAGCAACAAAAGAAGATTGGACAGATAAACCAATCCATGTAAAACAAATACTGTTCATCATATTGTGGGCTACCAAAAGAACCCGAGGGGGTCACAAGTAATAGTACGGTTATAAGGTCATTGTAGGAGTAGATGTGAGGCCAGATGTTACTTAAACCATGATACCTAAATTATAGTATGGAAGCAGGAGGTGTGGGTGATGGGGATCCAAGGATTTGGGGGGTGGGGGGTAGGAGGATACAACCAGCAGGAGAGTACAATGAGCCCTGGGAAGTAACTCATCTGTAATCATTATATTATCAAGGAGATAGTAAAAGAAGATTATATGGCCTTTAGCAGCCCACCATCAGCGCAGCCATGATATCAACCCAGTTAAGCTGCCAATAATCATTTGAATTGATCAGTGCAGGTGAACTCAATCCAGCTGAACCATGTGTTTCTGAATTTAGCATGTGTGTCTTTTAGGCCTGGTTCACACCCATACAAGTTGCAGTTTGCATACTCCAGGTGCATTTTGCGTTTTTCAATACACCATTTTGATCCATTGAAGTCTATGGAACCAAAAAACTGAAAAAAATTCCCAGGCCCTTTCCATAAAATGCACAAATGTGAACTACATCCATAGGAAACCATGTTAGATGGACTGTGGTGTGTTTCTGCAAAACTGAAAATGCACTAAAAAATGCATAGGTGTGAACCAGGCCTTAAAACGGTTGTCTACCCAATTTTACTACTTTTACCTACAGGTAAGCCTATAATAAGGCTTACCTGTAGGTAAAATGAATATCCCCTAAACCTGTACAGATATTGCCTCTCCAAAATGCTTTGGAGTTACTGCACATGCGCCGCGTATGTCTCGGCAAAGGCCCGGCAATAGGAGCGGACATTTCCGGGGACACGGGTTCCGCGCGCATGCGCGGGAGTGACGTCTCTCGGCTCCAGCCAGTCACAGCGCCGGAGCCGCGTGCCCGGAAGCAACATCCGGGGGAAGATGTCCGCTCCCACAGAGTGGACCGAGCAGCCCAGTCGGATCTTCATTTCAAGGTAAGTATTTCATAATGAGCTAGTATGCGGTGCATACTAGCTCATTATGCTATTGTTTTGCAGGCTGTCATTTTTTTTTTTTTTCAAATGGGTAGACAACCGCTTTAATGAGCTTGTGAGACTTTATCTCCCTGATATCCTCAACCCTTCTGATCCATTTCTGGTGGCAAAGGACGGTATACATAACCTCGCTGTGCTCACCAGGTGGCTCAATATCGACTTTTTCCAGTCCAATGTCAGAATCAAGTTGTGATGTAAGAGGATACATTTGGGCATTTTAGGGAGTGCCCAGTTGAAAAATGTTTGGGTAATGTCATGAACCAGTGTCCAAAAATTATTAAGGAATGGACAGGAAAGGAATAGGTGTCTCTTCCTTGTCCGCATCTCTAACGGGTCTCAGATTCTGTAGGGTATATAGAATGAAAAAAGGGCGAGAGCTCCAATAAGGATTTTTTAATCCAGGGATTCGGAGCGAACCAAGGTAAACGGATCTGACATTTTCTAGCAAGGTCCAATTAATTCTTCAGATTCCAGGTGATCTTCCATTGCTACTCGAAGTATTGTTGTCCTGGTTGGTGGGAAAGAATAGCTTGCATGAATCTTCAGTTCCCTCTAGAGAACTTTATAAAATGTTTAGTTAACCAATGAGAGAATCATATAAAATTCTAAAGTTAAATTGTCTGATCTGATTTTAGTACAGTTGCAGTGTTTTCTGAAGATTGAAGTTTTCATTCGATGTTGACTAGATGGTGTTACTTCATAACAAGATAATAATAGTAATAAAATTCCACTTAATAAGTGATGGCAGAGTGACTGAGTCATTAGGACAGCCTGCTCCTAATTATCACGGTTATGCCAAAACTAATTAGGAACTCCTTTCCTGCCTTCTATACAACAATATCCATCTGGCTCCATACCATATCAATTCCGCTACTCTCTTTGCCAAAGTAAAGCAAATTTATGACATAAATATGACTTTGGGCAGGTTGTGTTAGAGATACTGTTCAACATTGCACATGTTTGCTTAGACTAAATTCTGAGCACATCCCCACTTAACGTTCTGCAATAAATTCACTGTCAACGGTTCTAGTTTTTATGACACTTAAGCCTCGTACACACGGGACGATGATCATATACAACAGATCGTACGACCGTTGTATGCGAAATCGATAGTTCGTATGCATGATTAGAACAGCCAACATACGATGGTCTTACAAGGGGAGTTGTATGAGCAGACTAGAAAACTTGGTCGTACCAACAAGCGCTCATACGACCATTTTATCGTGTGTACAGAGCAGTTGGTACAACAAGTTGTATTGTGCAAAACACGCATGCTCAAAAGTCAGGAAAGGCCGGATGCTAATTACATGCACCTGAACGTTCTTTCTGTGGTCGTACGATCGTGTAGTGCAGTCAGTATGCAAGTTACATTATGCAACATACGATTTGAGACGATCGCAAGTACGATTGTCGTCCCGTGTGCACGAGGCTTTAGGGGTTGATTTACCCAAGCTGGAGAGTGCAAAATCTGGTGCAGCTGTGCATGACAGCCAATCAGCTTCTAACCTCAGCTTGTTCAGTCAAGCTTTGACAATAAAACCTTGAAGCTGATTGGCTAGCATGCAAAGCTGCACCAAATTTTGCACTTTCAAGCTTTAGTAAATCAACCCCTGTGTTAAAATATTTTCTTTTTGGTCCTGTCCATTTTTTTGAGGAGATTTCCTTCCTTTCACTTTTTGTCCTGGAGACACAACAGTATGTGATAGCGAAGTTCTTTTCTCCAAAGGGTTTGCTTCAGAGTCGGCATTACAAAAAAAGTGAAGATCTCTGCTGTTCCCCAACACCCCTTCCCCTCCTCTCCCTGTTTATCTCAAGTGCTTGTATGTGACATCACATGGGATGGACTAAAGAAAAAGGAGGGCTGGGAGGGAACAGCGTGCCAAAACAGGACTGTACCCTGCCGCCCCCATGTGTTGTACTCTGCAGCCTCCATGCAATATGATCTGCCGACTCCCCCATACTGTACCCTGCAGTCTCCATGTAATGTGCCCTGCAGTCTCCATGTAATGTGCCCTGCAGTCTTCATGTAATGTGCCCTGCTGCCTCCCCTGTACTGTTCCCTGCCGCCCCATGTACTGTACCTTGTAGTCTCCATGTAATGTGCCCTGCCACCTACCCGTACTGTACCCTGTAGTCTCTATGCAATGTGCCCTGCCACCCACTCATACTGTACCCTTCAGTCTCCATGTAATGTGCCCTGTTGCATTCCCTGTATTGTACCCTGCAGTATCCATGTAATGTTCCCTGGTAGACATGTGCACGAAACCGAAAAAATATATTTTTTTTCGGTTTCGTTTTTTTCCAGGTTTTTTTTCAGTTTTACTGATTTTTCGTTCAAAACTTGTCAAATAAATTCGGAAACATTCGGATTCGGTTTGTTCCATTCGTATAGATGCGGTATTCATTATTATCGGGAATTCAGAAAAATGTGAATTTGGTTTGTTTTATTCATATAGATGCGGTATTCGTTATTTTCGGTAATTTGTGAATTCGGAAACATTCAAATTTGGTTTGTTCCATTCGTATAGATGCGGTATTCATTATTATAGGGAATTCTGAAAAATTTTAATTTGGTTTGTTCTTTTCGTATAGATGCGGTATTTGTTATTATCGGTCATTCAGATAATTTTCGAATTTTGGATTTTCGTTTATTCAGATTTTTGGTTTTTCCCATTTTCGTTCATTACTAGCTTTGTGACAGTGACAACAGTAGGGCCATGCCTGCACAATATCTGTTAGGACAGCCACTAGTGATATTACACGTGTCTCAACTGTCCCGGATTCCACGGGACTGTCCCGGGATTTTCATTAAATGTGAGTCCCAGAGCTCAATGCAGGAATGAGTTCCAGCATTTGGCTCCAATAATTCACCTTGCAGGGGTGTGCCAGACCAGTACCAGGCACCCAGGGAACCTGCCCTGAATCTCCGGCGGGGTCAGTCTGCATCTCTCTGCCTGTCACAATAGTATACGTCAGAGATGAGGGAAACTTCCCCTAGGCTCCTCCTGGGCTCTGACATTATTATGGGCAACTGGAGGAGAAGCCCTGGGATGCAGGTAACAAAGATTGATGCTGGAAAGAGTGATGGGGGATAGGAGTGCTGGAAGTGATTTGGCAAGGGAGAGCACTTGTGCTAGAAGAGGGGGCCAGAAGGGGGAAGAGATTTGTGTTGTGAGGAAGGATTGGGGAGGGTATTTGTATTGGGAGGGGGGATTTGAAGGGAGAGGAGCATTTGTACTACAAGGAAGATTTGGTGGGGGGATTTGCACTGGAATTGGGAATT
>BLSH010504450.1:79924-93665 GCA_018402905.1 Glandirana rugosa
GGAGATTTAAACCCTAAAAGAAAATGAAACTGAAAAATTACTATTACCATGTGTCCTTTTTATCTCTCCTGTGTCTGTCGTTATTTTTGCTTGTCCAGATTAGGTAGAGGTGAGATATATTTTTTTAAATTTTTTAATGGGAATCAATGTGAAATTACGTATCATCTCCAGTCCGAATGTTTAATTTTTCTCAAGTCCTAAGTCCCCACACATTGTGTTTCACATTCCGGAGTATGTGTGTCCGCAAAACAATACGGTGTAAAAACCCGTAAAAAACGACGAGTCCCGCGTTCTAGCTACAGCTCACTAACGCCGACGCCCTCTACTGCTCAAAAACGTCAACGTTTTAGAGGGCCATTGAATAACATGGAGAGCAGCAAAAAATGCCCAAAAATGTGGCATAACAAAACGCCTGTGTGTATGAGGCCTTACACTTTGTGTTACACACCCCTGAATCCTGAACTCTTTTTAATTTGTAAGCCTGACCTCTACTATGCATTAAAGTGTAACTAAGGGTAATTTTTTAAATTTTTTTATATAGAGTGGAGATGGATTAGACCTGTTCGTTTTTATTGCTGTCTGTGTCCTCTCTATTTTTCCTGTGTACCATTATCATTAAAAAGTCAAAGTAAAAGAAAATCCCAAATTTAGAGGAAATCTTCCAATGGGGACACTAGCTCTGCTGACCTGGAGGTCCCCAAGGGATTCCTTAGCAGGGAGCTTACTTCCTGTTGGGCTATGGGACAGGAAGTGAAGGTAAATCTTTGCAATGGGAAACAGATGGCGAAAAAAAAATCTGACAGGGGTTATAACCCTCCCTTGCTCTATCCAAAATGTAAAAAAAAAAAAAAAAAAAAATTTGCCTATAGTTCTACTTTAACCAGTTCCCGTCCGCGCCATAGCCCAATGACGGATACAGCGTGGCTCTAAAATGCCGGGAGGCTGTCAATAGACGTCCTCCCATTTGGCTCGTGCTGGGAGCTCTCCCCTCGGCGCCGCGTGAGCGTGCCCGGGGGTTGGGCGGACCCGATGTCCGCTGGAGACCCGCAATCTCCTCACAGAGAGCTTGAATGGGAACCGCCGATGTAAACACGGCGGTTCCCCGTTCTGTGAGGGGGGGCATGCCAGATCTACTGATCCCTGTCACTGGGATCGGTTAGATCTGTTATGCCCCTGTCAACCCCGCCCCCCCCCACAGTTAGAACACACCCAGGGAACACTCTTAACCCCTTGACTGCCCCCTTAGAGTTAACCCCTTCCCTGCCAATGGCATACAGTAATCAGTGTCTATTTTTAGATCTGATCGCTGTATAAATGTCATTGGTCCCAAAAAAGTGTCAAGAATGTCCGGCAAGTCTGCCACAATATCGAAGTCCCAATAAAAATAGCAGATTGCCACCATTACTAGTATAAAATATAAATAAATAAAAACGCCATAAACCAATGTCCATAGTTTGTAGGCGCTATAACTTTTGCGCAACCCAATCAATAAACGCCGATTGCAATTTTTTTTACCAAAAATATGTAGAAGAATATAAATCGGTCTACACTAATTAATAAATTTGTTTTTTTATTTTTGGATATTTATTATAGCAAAAAGTAAAAAATATTGTTTTTTTTTTTCAAATCGTCGCTCTTTGTTTATAGCACAAAATATAAAGACCACAGAGGTGATCAAATACCACCAAAAGAAAGCTCTATTTGTGGGGAAAAAAGGACGCCAATTTTGTTTGGGTACAACGTCGCACGACCGCACAATTCTCATTCAAACAGGAACAGCGCTGAAAACTGAAAATTGGTCCGGGCAGGAGGGGGGTTTAAGTGCCCAGTAAGGAAGTGGTTAAACACTCCTGGGCCCTGCTCTCTGTATGTCATGTACTCCTAAACCCAGCACTGACAGCAGCGCTCTGGACTCTGCCTTACAGACTCCTGCACTGTATACACGATATTGTACATTGCGTACATCTCAAAGCGTTCATTGTCTCAGCAGGTGCTGGTTGCTAAGCAGTCCCCGACTATTTTAAAGTAGTTCTACTTTAAAAAGTTACTAAACCCACAACAGTAAAATCAGTCTGTATATGCAGTAATGCATGCTTGTTATAGTCACTGTGTAATCTAAGGTGTTAATCCTCCGCATTGTGTAAAAAGGATGTTTGATTCTGTCTTCTCTGATCCTACCCTTCTTCCACTGTCCCCAATGCATCTCCTGATAGTACAGAGCTGTTTGGGCACTCTGCACATGCTCAGTTTGGTGTGTATTACTAAAGAGTTTTTTCTTTCTTGGGAGAGTGCATGTGATCAGCACAGGGCCAATCAGCACTCTTCAGACAGAGAGCCAGGGGTCCTGCAGCCTCATAGGACAGTCAGAGGAGAATGAAAACTCTACCTGTAAGCTTTACCCAGACACTGATAGAAATCACAAGACTGTTATATACTGCTGATGAGAAAAGGTATTTAGCAGTTTATATTTACTATATAATTACATCTCCATGTTCTGTGTACTGTGGGAGACCAGATATAGTGAATGCAGGATCTGGGTTTAGTAACATTTTAAGGTTGGCTCAGAAAAAAAAGTGTTTCTCCATTTTCAGTGTGTGCAAAAAAAAAATATTATTTATATTTTTGTTAACGATTGCATGCTGAGGTTTAGATGTTTCATTTGTCTGTGACATAGCAATCAAAGCATATTGTATGGTATAAGGAGGCCCGGGTTTTACGGTTTTGTTTAACTCTTAAGACCCTCCCACTATTATAGTTTAGCCACACCCACTTTTCGCCTGCTGCTTGGTGCATGCGTTGCATTACTACTCTCCCTGGGGTGCCCAGAAGTGCCTCCTTTGTTTACAATCCTAGCAATGTCCCAGAAGCTGAGGAAGAATGTCCCCTCCTGGGCACTGTGATTTAACCACGCCCACTTTTCGTCATGGCGTTCTATTCTATGCGCCGGTCACTGTCTCTCTGAAGTGTCCTTCATTCTCAAGTTATAAACCTGGGAGCTATAGAAATAACAGGGGGTACATTTAACAAGGTGACAACGCAGGAGCACAATTTTGAGACAGGGACAGAATGTTGTCACCCTATAACAGGAAGTGCCCAAACAAGGCCCTTCATGGCAGGATCACCATGGTTTAATATAGTGAAAGCCTCAGCTTTGAAAAGACGAAAAAGAGCTTTTGGCGTAACATATTGAAGTTTACATGATATTTATTTTCCTGGTTTAGATGTTAACACCTTCAGTCCATCTTTCTAGTAGTAGAAAGATGGATCAGCCCCCCCGTCATTCAGAATTTTTCTCTGAAAATTAATTTTCCTCTGCATTGCAGTCTTTGGATTCCAGTAATGAATATCACACATTATTATACACACCCACACAATTTATCGAGTAATTAGGCAACAATAAAATCATCCATCCGAGATAAAACAGAGAATGACGTTCCAAACAGTACCATGGGCACGCCATTAGCTTTTATAACAGATAATACAAAGGTACGTTTAACCAAAAAGGAAAATTTATTATGCAAGGCTGACAGGTTTATCATTGCAACTGCTCCGTGGAGCGAGAATAGAAGGCGATAACGGGAAGGGCTGGAGAAGGCCTTCTGTAAAAAGGGGAACTAAACTTTCATGAGCTCATAAAAGGGAAGTACAGGTACAATGGTCTCATTAAATGACTTCATTTACCTAAAGGCCAAGTTCACCTTTCCCAGAAAATAGCTTATGTAGTCAAGGGGCATCAGCGGGTATTAAAAAAAAACTGTGCAGCTTTGTAAACGGTTTATAGTTTTATCTGTAGTCCACTTGGGCCCACCATTAAAGCGGAGTCCCACCCGGTTAAAAGTCAGCAGCTATAAAAAGTGTAGCTGCTGACTTTTAATAATCAAACACTTACCTGTCCCAGGCTCCAGAGATGCGGTCGTCCAAGGGCTCGCTCTTCGCCCCCTCGCCTCGGCGTTGCCAGCATCACAAGTGTGGGCACCCGGCTTTGGCTTCAAAGCCGGGCACACACTGAGCCTTGTGAATGGCCAGCGTATCTGCTGGGACCTGTGATGGGTCCAAGAAGATCGCCGAGGGGGGGTGAACTTCCTTCCAGAGCCACGATTCTAGGAGAGGAAGTGGACCTGGGACCATGTGAAAAAAATTACATGCAATGTGGCATGTCAGGGGGTCTCCTTCCTTTAAAGCGGAAGTTCCACTTTTGCTTTAAGCATGGCCAAAAAACACTCAGATAGCAATCCTCACATCCTGCCTTGTTATTGGATGTGAAAACCATTGGTCTTCATCCCTTGTAATTCTGGGGAGAGAGCATCCAACAATTTTCATGTCCTAGCCACAAGACAGGGTGGGGGGATTGCTAACTGGGAGTTTTTTGCCCAGGCTTCCTGGGGGACCTAAATGGCCTACAGGTATGACTATAAAAGACATGAACATTTTACAAAGCTGCACAGGTTTTTTTTATATCCCCTTGACTTCTTAGGTTATTTTCTAGAGAAGGTGAACAAAGAGCCTTTAACCCTTTTACTGCCACCAATGTATGCCACATGTCAGTGGATTTGGGGGGAGAGGGGGGATTTAGAAGCCAAATGTCACCTGTGGACAGATAGAAGCTATCGAACGGCTGTGCAGTCACCATATCCATTCCACACACCCCCAATACTGTGGGGGCCCCCCCATGTGAACCCATGGGCAGAGCCAGAACCAGCACAGCAGCTGCAGCTGGGTAGAGGGGGAGGGAGACCAGCGAACCTCCATTTGGGGATCTCCCCTTCTGTTACTGATCCAGAAGCGATGTGTCATTTTTCCTATCCGGTATGGCTAAAGAAGAAATGAATGGACTGCGATCTGCACTACATTTGTTTCACTGGAGGACAGGTGAGACGTCAGGGGTCTTTAAGACTCCTAATGTCTCAATAAAGAGAACCTGTCTCCAATTTTGAGATTCTGTTACTTACCTTTAGGTCTCATGCACACTGGGCATTATAAAAAGCCAGTATTGTTAGTGGTGGAAAGCAGTAGTTGTAGAGTGAGTTTTTTTAGCGTGTTTGCAGTAGCTTTTTTCAGAGTTTTATTTGTGTGTTTTTTAGCTGTAGCGTTTTTAGCAAAACTATACACCCATAAAAGCTTATGGCTCAAGAACACTGATAAATGCAGAATAGCTGTTTTTTTTTTGGTGTTTTTAAGCTGTTTTCTGCTTTTTTCAGAGTTAGAGCTGTTTTACAGCTGAAAAACTCCTCCTCTCGGAACCCACTGGTCTTGGGGTTCTTTTACAGCCCAAAAACGCCCCTGCCCAAAACAGTTGATAAAAGCCTATGTGTGCACGAACACAAAGGAGAACATGTGGAGGGTTTATTGACTGTAGGAAAAAACGTCTGCAGCTAAAACCAGCTGTTGTAAAAACGTCCAAAAACGTCCTGTGTGCATGAGGCCTAAGGCTTCACACACTCAGGACGTTTTAAAAAAGGTTATAAAAACGTTATAAAAACATCAGCAGCTTTGTAGTGAGTTCTTTAACGTTTTTTAACGTTTTTGCATTAACGTTTTTTAGCATCAGCGTTCCATTTTTTTTTTTTAATGGGATCAAAAATGTTAAAGAACGCTGGTGAGCTGCGTTTATCTGCGTTTTTGGGAGTTTGAGTGTTTTTACAGGTGAAAAACTCCTCTCAGAACCCACTGGTCTTGGGTTTTTTTACAGCCAAAAAAAATTGGAGAGATGAGAAACCATGGTCTCTTATCTCTCCAATTTTAACTACAATTCAATTATTAGATACACATGAAGCCACTACGCCCACAGGGAAGCACTACGCTGGTCATGTGATTTTTTTTCATCCAATATATTTGTCCCGTCGTATCGCCTGTAGGGGGAAGGTTAATGCATGTGTGGAGTCTATTACACTTGTAATTTACATACATGTCCACGCCCACACATCTGATTGGCTGATTTCTTGAATATAAACCATGGCCTTGATGACGCCCCGTGGGTGGGGCGAAACGCGTTGACGTATTTCCGGTCCGTGGTGAGCGTGTGACGTATTTCCATTGCCTGTGGAACACATGACGGCGATCTATGAGGAAGTACAGCGCTGGTTGTTTGAATACTGATAGACCGCTCGTTTTATTTGGATTTCCTGTAAGTTTTTACTCTCTTTTGCCCAATAAATATTATACAGTATTACGATATGTCAGTCCTATCTCAATTCTGAGGATAGTGGTTCTCATCACTGAAACACATGTTTACGTTTAAGTGAAGCACTTAGCACTTTTCTTTGGATTTTTTCAAGTGAAGCACCAAGCACTTTCCGGATTGACATGAACTATTACTCCATTGTTGATATTTATGACTGATTTAAAACTGTTAAGCATGTTTTTTTCCTTGTTAGATGAGCACCTTAGCACTTTATTGAATTAAAAATTTTAACTCATTAGAAAATGGGCTACTGTGCGATGCATAGTAGCCCATTATGCTTTTACTTTGCAGGGGAATTTAGAGGAAGTAATCCCCATCAGGGTTTATTTCCTCTTTAAAGGTCATTCATAGCCTCGCATCTCTGTACCTTTCTGAACTCCTGCATATCAACAGACCATCCCACACTCTCAGTATGAGATGGAGTGCTGGCTCTCTGTGTGTATATATACATGGTTTTGTGATGTGAGGAGGGCATCTGTAGTCTGAGTACCCAGCCTGTGGATCCAGGATTTCACCTTTTGTGCCCAAAAATCATTGGCATACATCATAAAAATGTGTTGGGATGGAGGGGAAGGCAGGACAGTGATCACGCCATCAAGCTACATAATTCCTCTGTGTGTAGCGCTGGCCTCTTAAGGGTCGCAAGATAAGTCAATCCCCCCTGGTTTCCCCGACCCTGGGAGTCCTCCGCCACCTCTGACACACTGGGTTCACTCATATTGTTAGTTCCCCTTTAAATATTGCACAGTGAAAGAACACACACAAATGAGGAAATCAATAGTGTTTACTCAAAGTATATTGCTTGAAAAGAATTTGTATTCAACAGGGGGTATAAATAACTCCCAAATTAGAACAAAGTTAACACAAGTGAATAACAAGGTATATTACTTATGATTCTATAGGTTCAATCAACAGGTATATAGGCAGGTCAGTATACTCTACATGAGAGTGGGACACAGGAGAGAAGGGGAATGACCTCTGAAGTGTCAGACCACTCTCTACTGTTCACTCACCTGACACCAGCAAACAGCAGATAAACAAGTATAAAACCGGAAATAGTAGATAAACATGGACAACACCATTATATAGTAGATGAACAGGTACAACACCAAAATTACAATTGCAGCAAGATTCAGCCTGCTCTAGATGAGAGAGTTCTTAGGTGAATGCAATTTATAAAATACTCTGGCAAAATAGTAAATGGTCACTAAGTGGGGGGGGGGGGAAGAAGCAGATGAAGAGTAGTTGTAGTTCAATGTTCCTTGCTTGACAGTACAGGTGATCTTCAGCTAGCTTTGTAGTTTGAATGATATATACACCAATCAAATGCTGATGCAACAAGATAGATTTCCAGGAAGTATACTATATTTGTATACAGCGTTCTTTCTGCAGCAAGACAAAAGGAAGCTTCACATTGATCACCGACTTTGAACTGTCGGACTGCAAATAACAGCAATCCAGTTTAGAGTGTAAATGCTTATACTCCACTTGTATCCCCAATATTAGGAACTAGGCTTTGACTACAGTGAATGTGCAGAATCAGGTTACGTGTGGACAGTGTCTGTAACAATGGGCTTGTGCCCGGCCCGCTCACCACACAGGATCAATCAGTGGAGACGATGTATCTGCTGCTGAGGATGATGATGATAAGGATGGAAATGATGATATTGGTCACTTCAGCCCTCTGGCTTCTAGGATTGGCCTCCACTGCCTCTCACTTGATCGATCGTCCCAACGGGATGCAGGAATCAGGTCTTTCCGGTTGCTCGCTGAAGTCCTACAAGGTTTCTGAATTGTTCAGTCTGTGAGAGTAGGCTGCGATTCAGCCACCATTTACACAGGATCCTGCTGGATCAATCCACGCTGTCCAGAGAGACTGTGCTAGGCCCCAGCCTCTGCTTAAATAGTCTCTCCCACGAGGCACCTCTTCTCCCAGGAATTCTTCTCTGCTGCACAGCCCGATGGAAAATTTAGTTCTACTGCAGTACAGCCAGAGGGTGAATCCTCACAAGCAAACTACAACCCCAGAATGCATTTCTCTTGTCACAGTTAAGAGTCACAGAACAGTAAACTGGCACTAGGGGAAACAGTTGCATTAAACCCAAAGGCAGAAACATCTCTATTGCCGGGAGTGTGCATACCCAGCTCCTGGCTACATGTGTGAGGGCTGGGGGTGAAGATTCAAATCTGGTTTATGATCAGGATTTTTATATAGTTTTTATAGTATGTTAATTATTATTTGGGGTAATGCTAGACAGGGTGGTTTATTATTTGCATTTTGGTAGTTAGAATTTCTGTTATTTTTTTAAATCGGTGTTATTTATTCTATACGTATGGATGGCTTATTAGAGTGCAGTTTTAATTTGTTTTATTTGCTGCTAATGGCTGTTATTGGTGATTTTGTTGCGTCATTCTGTCTTGTTCTGTTCTTGTGTTGTCTTTGTTGGGTGAGGCTGTGTCGCAATAATTTCCCTTTGGGATTAATAAAGTATTCTGATTGTGATGTCACACTCTCCACCTCGTCCAATCAGAAAAGGTTTTGCATTCCTTCAGAAAATGCAAAGCGTTCTCTGAATGGCACCTATGCCGATCAGCGGACCTCCTGTGTTCAGGCAGTCTGCCAAAAGTTTCACATTGTCAGCCAACTATAAACATTGTATTTCTTGGTTCTGCACACTGCATTTCCGCAGCGGTCTTTCAAACGCATTTTTTTTTTTAGGGAAAAATACACTTTAACCAGTTGCTGACTGCCCGCCGTGGCTTTACGGCGGCAACTTGGCTCGTTATCGTGAAACGCCATCACCTGACGGCGGCCTCGAGAACGAATATTGTGAGCGCGCGTGCGCCGCCGGAGGCATGCTCACTGTGTTCTGGGGGGGCCAGGGAGCGGGTACAGCGGACTCTATGCCCGCCGGTTACCCGCGATCACCCCCCCGGAGCGACAGAACGCGGGTCCCATGTATGTAAACACGGATTTCCTTTCTGACAGAGGGGGAAAGGAGGTGATCACAGGCTTCCTGTATATGGGAGCTGTGAACACTCCCCTCCCCCAGCCAGCCCAGCCCCCATACAGTTAGAACACACTGAGGGAACACAGTTAACCTCTTAGAGCGCCCCCTGCAGGTTAACCCCTTATCTGCCAGTGACATTTATACAGTGATTAAAGCATTTTCATAGCACTGATCGCTGTATAAATGCCAACGGTCCCAAAAAAGTGTCAGAATGGTCCGACATGTCCACTGCAATATCGCAGTCATGATAAAAATCACAGATCGCCGACATTACTAGTAAAATATATTAAAAAAACCCCATAAATGAATTCTCATCTTTCGTAAATGCGGCAACTTTTGCGCAAACCAATCAATAAACGCAGATTGCGGGGTTTTTTTAACAAAAATATGAGGAAGAATATAAATCGGCCAAAACCGATCAAAAAAATGTTTTTGTATATTTTTTTTTTTTTGGACATTCTAGCAAAAAGTAAGGAATATTGTTTTTTTTGCAAAGTTGACGCTCTTTTTTTGTTTATAGCGGTGATCAGAAATGACGCACAGGTGATCAAATACTACCAAAAGAAGCTCTATGTGAGGGAAAAAAAGGCCGCAAATTTTGTTTGGGTACAATGTTGCACAATCGCGCAACTGTCAGTTAAAGCGACGCAGTGCCGAATCGCAAAAAGTGCTCTGCTCCTAAACTGGGAAATTAATGGTTAATTGTGTGTACCGGGCATCCTTTCACATCTGTGCATTCTGTAAATGTGCGTTACTCTTGCAGTGCCATTAATTGCTAATGGCACACTAAACGCAGCCAGCAAATGCCTGGTAAAGAAAATGCAAGCTCTATGTCCAAAAAAGGTGCAGGAGCTTCTTTGCTGCATTTGTTCCACCTAAGGCAGATGAAAAAACGTGCAAAAAAAATAATAATGCGAGTCTAGAAAACGCTAGATGTGTATGCAGCTTTACAGAGCCTGGGTGGGGGGTTAGTAGCAGGTGAATTGAAAATGATTTTTTTTTAATGAATTAAAAAAAAAAACAGTAAAGTTAGCCCAATTTTTTGTATAATGTGAAAGAGGATGTTACACTGCACAAATCGTGATCTTTATTCTAAGGAAAAAAATTGTGATTCTCATTTTGGCCAGAATCGTGCAGCTCTAAGAGTTACATTGATTTTGGACCACTGTTACTCTGTTTACTATACCATGTCTGAAGTTTTTCTTTAAAGGACTGACCGGGTCTCTTTAACCACTTCAGATCCGCGCTATAGCCGAATGATGGCTACAGCGCAGATCTGAAATGCCGGGAGACCGTCAATAGACGTCCTCCCCTTTTGCTCGTGCCAGGCGGGCTCTCGCCGCTGCATGAGTGTGCCCGCGGGTCGGGTGGACTCGATGTCCTCCGGAGACCCGCAATCCCTTCACAGAGAGCCAGGGCGGGGAACCACCGATGTAAACACAACGTTTCCCCGCTCTGTGAGGGGGGGCATGACAGATCTACTGATCCCTGTGATTGGGATCAGTGAGATCTGTTATGTCCCTGTCAACCCAGCCCCCATACAGATAGAACACACCCAGGGAACACATTTATCCCCTTGACTGCCCCCTTAGTGTCAACCCCTTCCCTGCCAATGACATTTATACAGTAATCAGTGTCTATTTTTAGATCTGATCGCTGTATAAAAGGTCATTGGTCCCAAAAAAGTGTCAAAAACGTCAGACGTGCGCCGCAATATCGCAGTCCTGATAAAAATCGCAGTAAAAAAATAAATACTAAAAACGCCAAAAACCAATGTCCATAGTTTGTAGGCACTATAACTTTTGCGCAACCCAATCAAAATACGCTTATTGCAATTTTTTTTTACAAAAATATGTAGAAGAATATATATTGGCCTAAACTGATGAATAAATATGTTTTATTTATTTATTTTTGGATATTTATTATAGCCAAAAGTAAATAATATTGTTTTTTCAAAATCATCGCTTTGTTTGTTTATAGCGCAAAAAATAAAAACCGCAGAGGTGATCAAATACCACCAAAAGAAAGTTCTATTTGTGGACGTCAACTTTGTTTGGGTGCAACGCCGCACGACCGCGTAATTGTCATTCAAAGAGTGACAGCGCTGAAAACTGAAAATTGGTCCAGGCAGGAGGGGGGTTTAAGTGCCCAGTAAGGAAGTGGTAAAAGTGGTTGTCAACTCATGACAACCACTTTAACCTACAGGTAAACCTATAATAAGGCTTACCTGTAGGTTCCCTGCATATCTCCTAAACCTGTATGGTTCAGGAGATATACAGAGTACTCCCATGTGCTGACGTCATCGGGCACATGCGCAGTGAAGAAACGGCCTCCGTGCCTTCACTGACATCGTGCCGCGATTGGTGGCTCCCGTGCGCATGCATGGGAGTGACGTCACGCGGCTCCGGCAAATCACAGAGCTGGAGTCCTCGGCCCCGGTAGGAAGAGGGGCGAAGATGGGCGCTTCCTACTGCGGAGACAGCCTGGGCTTCCAATGCAGGTAAGTGTCACACAATAGGTAGGATGCGACGCATACTAGCCTATTATGCTTTTACATTGCAGGGTAACAAATCAGGGTTTACTTCCTCTTTAAGCCTGGTTAACATTGCATCTTTCACATTCCTAGGTTTATGTAACCTGTGATTGTCTAATTAGTGGCGCTGGATTATTTTTGCATTGCACAGACTGACAGCGGTAGCCAGAAGTGAATGCAGAGAAGTCTAGGAAGATCCGTCATCGGGAAAAGATCTATTTATTTGTTCAACATTGAGTAATATTTACCAACATGGAACTGTCATTGTGTTGAAATTGCAGCTAATGAGGCAATGCTGTTCTGACAAATAACTGACGGTGCTGACAAAATACAACACCGCAGATCTTCCCCTGTCTATATTAGTGGGTGGTGTGCGGGTTAAGGGCTATGTATGCTCTAGCAGTTGATGTGGGGTTATGGGGACACATTACAAAGCAACACCACCCAAGATTAGCAGCGCTGCTCACCTGCTACTGACCCCCCACCCAGGCTCTGTAAGACTGCATACACATCTAGCGTTTTCTAGACGCGCATTATTACTTTTTTTTTTGCACGTTTTTCCATCTGCCTTAGGTGGAACAAATGCAGCAAAGAAGCTCCTGCACCTTTTTTGGACATAGAGCTTGCATTTTCTTTACCAGGCATTTGCTGGCTGCGTTTGGTGTGCCATTAGCAATTAATAGCACTGCAAGAGTAACGCACATTTACGGAATGCGCAGATGTGAAAGGAGCCGAATGCCCGGTACACACAATGAGATTATTGGGTGAATGATCGTCCGTTTTTTTGCGCATGCTAATCTCAGATCGAATCAGAAGACTTTACTTTAGTCACGAAAATTCTCGCACGACAGAATAAAAAAAATCTGAAGCGATGTGATGTGTTGTAGTGTATTTGTATTGCATTTTCAAATGACAGCTGTACTGATGGAACGAAAATCGTTCAGACGCACTGTCACAATCGGCTCTCAAAAGCTCTGTACCAACAATCCGATTATGGTGCGATCGCATTGAAAGTGGTATTTCCCGTACAATCTTCTGATCGTGTGTATGGGGCTTAAGGCTAGGTTCACATTTGTGTGTTTGCAGATCTGCAGAAATGCATTTCATTCCAATTAACCTTTTTGCGCCAGAGCCTCCCCACCCTTTAAGAGGTTGATGACGTCGGGATTGGCTGTCACCCGATTCAAAAAAGCCGGGAGCCCGAGTTACAGTACCAAAGGGTTAAAGTCAATGGTGGCTGGTGGTTTTTTTGGGGGGGCGGCAAAGAACCACAATCCCCCCCCCCCCGGGTGGTCGGCAGCATCCCCCACCACTTGCTGGCTGTTTGCCGGTTTGGTCTGGCACTTACCCCATCTAGATGGCAGGTGATGGGTATCGGGCAGCGGCTCCTGCGTCCTCTCATCCATCATGACGGCTTCCGCTGAGTGTCTCCTCCCTTTCTCCTAGGCGTCCAATAGGATCGCCTGTCCTTTCAGCCAACTGGGTCTCAAAACCTGCTTCCTGATTGGCCTGGGAGGATCAGGGTTACAATAGCCGAGGAGCCGGACGCATGGATGGGGGTTGGCGCCTGTGCACACTTAATGGATGGGCCGCCCCTGGTTAAAGTGGTTCTAAAGTTACAACTTTTTTTTAAACCTTAATGCATTCATTACATTAAGTTAAAAAACCTTCTGCAAGCAGCTCACCCCCCCCCCGACCCCCCTTATACTGATCTGAGCCCAAACTTGACCCAGCGTTGTGCTCGAGAGCAGCAGCTCTCCCAGTGCTCTCTCTCTCCTCATTGGATAGAGAGGCATTGGCTCCTACTGCTGTCAATCACAGCCAGCTAGGAGGAAGCGAGGGGCGGGGCTAAGCCACGCTCTGAGTGTCACACAGAGCTGGCTCGTGAGCAAGCATGCACAACTGCCCCATAGCAGGTGGCTTGATATGGGGCTACTCAGCTGGAGGGGGGGGAGCCAGGAGTGCTGGGGGGACCCCAGAAGAGGAGAATCAGGGCTGGCATAGCTTGCCATTGGC
>BLSH010504450.1:110422-123554 GCA_018402905.1 Glandirana rugosa
ATTATATATATATATATATATATATATATATATATATATATTTATAAACCCCCAAGTCTCGTCGCCGCCGACCACACTCTCCCCGCGACCCGGCCGTTTTCTCCCTTTTTTTTCAGTCGGGACGGGTGGACGTCCACCGCGGCCATGTAACTGAAAGAGAAAAAAAACAAAAAAAAAAGCCGAGGAACCGACAGTGTACTGTCGGTTCATCACTCGGATAACCAACCGGTAATTTTCGATACTCACACGCGACTTGTCCGCGTGTGACGTATCGAACTAACCGACGGGACTCGGAGGCGAGTCCCACTAACCTACACACCGGCCCCTGTCCAGTGAGACCGTCGCCTCCACTGAAGGCGAGGGTGTCTCTGATCAAGCTATGCAGTGTGCGCCTGTTCAGCGCACACTCATAGCTTTTAATGGCCAACCAATAGGCTCACTACTTGGCTGTCATGTGACAGCCAAGGAGCCGAAAAAAAAAACAAAAAAAAGAGAAAGTCAATGTACCGGCGCCACCTGCAGGTGGGCAGGGCTGACTTTTTTTTCCCTCTTTTGCCGGCCCAGCGCCCCTCTCACACCAGCCGCCGCTGCTCTGAACCCCCAAATATTTATATATATATATATATATATATATATATATATATATATTAGCAGACACCCTGGGGAATAAAATGGTGGTTGTTGCAACTTTTTATGTCACACGGTATTTGCGCAGCAATTTTTCAAACGCGTTTTTTTTTGGGGGAAAAAAAACAGTTTAATGAATATGAAAAAAAACAAACAAATACTAAAGTTAGCCCAATGTTTTTCGTGTTATGTGAAAGAGGATGTTACGCAGAGTAAATAGATAACCACTATGTCACTTTTGAAAATTGCACACACTTGTAGAATGGCGCCAAACTTCAATACAAAAATCTCCATAGGCGACGTTTTAAAGATTTTTACAGGTTACCTGTTTAGAGTTACAGAGGAGGTCTAGTGCTAGAATTATTGCTTTCTCTCTAACGTTCGCGGTATATGTAACCTGTGTGTATCTGGCTCTGATACTAACCAGTGCCTCACCAGCCACTCACCTCACCGCATGTCCCTGGTGCAGAATAATGTATATATACTTGATTCTGCTCTCCTGGGTAGGAAGCGCGCCGCTTCTGCTGTGATTCGTCACAGCAGTAGACGATCAGCGGGTGCCAGCCATTGGATGACCACCAGCACCCGCTGATCAGCGAGGAGACACACTGGACAGAGCTTTGCATATGTAAACAAGGCAGAGCTCCGTCCTGTCAGTAGGGATGTGCTGGATTTCGTTTCCCTGCAAAGCAGGGAAACAAAATTCAGCACTTCCTTCAGTGAAAGCACCACACATAGTACACACAAAAACACTGGCTAGGCACACATTTAACCATCTGATTGCTGTTCAACCTCTTCCCAGCCAGTGTCATTAGTACAGTGCATATTTTTAGCACTAATTACTGTATTAGTGTCACTGATTCCCACAAAGTGTCAGTTAGTGTCCAATTGCAGTTCCACTATAAGTCACTGATCATCGCCATTACTAGTTTAAAAATAAATAAATATATACATATTGGTCTAAATTTATGAAGAAATGTGATTTATTTTTCTTTTTTTTTATTGGATGAGTTTTATAGCATAAAATATTTTTTTTTTCAAAATTGTCAGTCTTTTTTTGTTTATAGAGCAAAAAATAAAAAACCCACTGGAGATCAAATGCCACCAAAAGAAAGCTCTATTTTTGGGGAGAAAATGACATAAATTTCATTTGTTTAGAACACTGTATGGACCGCACAATTGTCAGTGAAAGTAATGCAGTGCCGCATCACAAAAAATGTCATGAAGGGGGTAAATCTTCCAGAGGGCAAGTGGTTAAATAATCTTCGGGCCTAAAATTAGCATTTTGCATATTAAATAATAATAATAAAAACCATACAATGGTCCCGGCAGTGAAAGAGTTAACTGCTTCCCGACCGCGTACTTTTACTGCTGCAAAATGGCAGCACTACGCGAATCGCCTTATATAGACTGCGATTCGCGTGGCCGCAGCTAGCAGGCCAGCGGCGCTCTCGTGCGCGATGTAAACATCGCGGTTCCCCGCTCTATCAGGTGACAGGCCAGTGATCTACTGTTCCCTGTTATCGGGATCAGTTAGATCTGTCATGTCCCTGCCAGCCCAGCCCCCACACAGTTAGAACAAAATGAGAGAACACAGTTAACCCCTTGATTGCCCCCTAGTGTTAACCCCTTCCCTGCCAATGACATTTATACAGTAATCAGTGGACATTTACATTTCTGATCGCTGTATAAATGTCATTGGTCCCAAAAATGTGTCAAAAGTGTCCGGTATCTCTGCCGCAATGTCGCAGTCCCAATAAAAATTGCAGATCGCCACCATTACCAGTAAAAAAAAATAAAAACGCCATAAATCAATTCTCGTAGTTTGTAGATGCGATAACTTTTGTGCAAACCAATCAAATAAACGCTTATTGTGATTTTATTTACAAAAAATATGTAGAAGAATACATTTTGGCCTAAACTGATGAATACATTTGTTTTTTTTTTTGAGATTATAGTATTATTATATTATATTATATATAATATTATTGGTATTATAGCAAAAAGTAAAAAATGTTTTTTTCAAAATTGTCACTTTTTTTTGTTTATAGCGCAAAAAATAAAAACCACAGAGGTGATCAAATACCACCGAAAGAAAGCTCTATATCTAGGAAAAAAAAGAACGTCAATTTTGTTCGGATACAAGGGCCACGCAATTGTCAGTTATAGTGACGCAGTGCCGAATCGCAAAAAATGCTCTGGTCAGGAAGGGAGTAAATCCTTCTGGGGCTGAAGTGGTTAAATATACTTAAAGTCTGGAATGTTTTGCTAAAATGGTCAAGGGAAAAAAACAAATAAATAAATGTATCACTGGAAGGCGGAAGCCCCCTTTATCAGGTTCTATATTCTCAATGAAGGCTCTTCGGCTCCCGTTTTGACAGATAAAACATTGGATGTTCCTGTTCTGTTTTCATATCATCTCAGTATAATGTGTACTGACCACCTACTGGAATACACAAGGAATGTAAATATGAATGGAAGCCATCCGGATCAGATGAGACCAAAACACAGGCGCTGTTGACAGACAACAGAAGATTTGTCTTAGATTAGCTGAAGACTGAGACAGCGAAATCAGAGGAAGCCAATCCAGCCCAGGAGAGGAGGCGATACAACTGTGCAAGACTGACGGAGGTCAGATTTAATAAACACACAGAACAGCATGATACATACTGGATACTGGGGCTGATTTACCAAAGAAGTCTCACTGCACGATAGGCCTGTGAGGGGAAGTCCAATTGGATTTGCTTGTTCCGGACACAATTGGTGTGCCAGCATACTGTACTGTGCAAACGTTTGAGGCAGGTGTGAAGAAATGCTGTAAAAGTAAGAATGCGTTCAATACTATATTACCAAAAGTATTGGGACGACTGCCTTTACATGCACATGAACTTTAATGGCATCCCAGCCTTAGTCCGTAGGGTGCAATATTGAGTTGGCCCACCTCTTGCAGCTTCAACTCTTCTGGGAAGGCTGGCCACAAGGTTTAGGAGTGTCTATGGGAATGTTTGACCATTCTTCCAGAAGAGCATTTGTGAAGTCAGGCACTGATGTGGATGAGAAGGCCCGGCTCGCAGTCTCCGCTCTAATTCATCCCAAAGGTGTTCTATCAGGTTGAGGTCAGGACTCGGTGCAGGCCAGTCAAGTTCCTCCACCCCAAACTAGGGTTGCCACCTCATCCCTTTAAAACCGAACACATATTAATTACACAGGTTCTGTGGCTGATTAAGGTGGTAATTAAACTCAGTGCCTTATCTGCATTTAATTAGCCTCAGAACCTGTGCAATACATGTGTATTTGAGTTTAAAAGGGATGAGGTGGCAACCGTACTCTAGACTTACTCATACATATCTTTATGGACCTTGCTTTGTGCACTGGTACGCAGTCACGTTGGAACAGGAAGGGGCCATCTCCAAACCGTTCCCACAAAGTTGGGGAGCATGAAATGGTCCAAATGTCTGACGCCTTAAGAGTTCCCATCACTGGAACTTAGGGGCGAAGCGCAATCACAAAAAACAACCCCACGCCATAATCCCCTCCCTCCACGAAATGGTTTGGATCGGTCCATAAAGACATGGATGAGCGAGTTTGGGGTGCAGGAATTTGACTGACCTGCCCTTAACCTAATAGAACAGCTTTGGGATGAATTAGAGCGGAGACTGTGAGCCAGGCCTTCTCATCCAACATCAGTGCCTGACCTCACATATTGCACTTCTGGAAGAATGGTCAAACATTCCTATAGACACTCCTACACCTTGTGGACAGCCTTCCCAGAAGAGATGAAGCTGTTATAGCTACAAAGGGTGGGCCAACTCAATATTGAACCCTACGGACTAAGACTGGGGGACCATTAAAGTTCATGTGCTTGTAAAGACAGGCGTCCCAACTGGTAATATAGTGTATTTTAGTTGTTTATTTTTCTAAATTTACTAACTGCAAATTGATTGAGCAGAAGAAAAATCTAAATCAAATCAATATTTGGTATGACTACCCTTTTGGCTTTAAGCTAGCAACCAGTACACTTGCACACTTTGTACACTTGCATAAAGCCAGGGATTTTGTAGGAATACAGTCAGGTGTGTGATTAACCAATTATACTAAGCAGGTGCTAATGGTTATCAATTTCATATGCAAGTTGAAACACAGTCATTACCTGAAACAGAAACAACTGTGTAGGAGGCTTAAAATATAACTAAGGCCCCTTTCACACTTGTGCAACTTGGCCTGCGTCTTTAGACTGCAAAGTCGCATTACAAGTCATTGCCCATAATTCCCAGTGACAACCATTCATATGTGTATGACTTTAAGTCACGCCGACTTCAAAGTAGTCCCTGCACTACTTTGGTCCAACTTTCAAGTGAGTCGAGGTCTCAAGTTTGCACAGGCATTCCCTGAAATTGCATCAAAATCGTGCGACTTTCAAGTCACAGCAGGGAAAGGGACCTAAAGGCAACACCTTTTTTAGATTTGGACAGAGCGGAGAGTTATTGGAACACCTATTGGGTTTTTATTGCCGTCTGTGCCCCCATTAGGGACATTCACCCTCTCCATTTGTCCTATTTACCATTAGCATTGAATGTGAAAGTGAGAGCCGGTTCACACAGGGGCGACTAAGTCGCCTGACAAGTCACGCTCCATGCAGTGCAATGGAACCATTCTAATAGGAGCGACTCAAGTCACATTGACTTAGAAAAAGGTTCCTGTACTACTTTGGGGGCGACTTGCATTGACTTCTGTTATAGAAGTCGCTTGCAAGCCGCGCTGAAGTTGGATCGGCCCTGTGTGAACCGGCTCTAAAAGAAAATCCCACATTTTGGGTTGTCCCAAGTAAAGTAATAGAGGGGGAAATGTTCCAATGGGGACACTAGTTCTGGTGATGAGGGTGTCCCCAAGAATTCCTTTAATTTGCAAGGATTTCCTAACACTTCCTGTTTGGCTATGGGACAGGAAGTGAAGGTAAATCTCCCCAATGGGACAAAGATGGCAAAAATAAACCTTACAGGGGTTATAACCCTCCCTTACTCCAAAATGAAAAAAAAATGGTTTGCTATAGTTCTACTTTAAAGTGATCGTAAATGATCACTTTGTAAAACATCCCATTCTTTTTAAAATATAAATGAAAGGCATAACATTTGTGTGTTGTGTGAGGGGTTAGCTCACCTTCCCTAGGAAAAAGGTAGTCCAAATGGCAGGTTTTCTTAAAAATCAGACTTGTAGCCTGGTTTATTTAAAAGGTTGCATGTAAAAATCAAATAAACAAAACAGAAAATAAACCCTTGCCATCCAGGCACTAACTAAACCGTTTCAGTTTCCTAACTCAGAGGTGAAGGGCTTCTCCCAGTCACCCACAAAACAAGGATAATGAAAACCTTTTCTTTCAATCACAAAACAAAATTCATTTTCATCAGCTCTCTCAGGCTTGATGGCTCCAGAGTCCCAGGTCAGGGCCCTTATCTGATCCAGACCTGCTTCCTTTATACCACCTGTTTATGTACACAAGTGGACTGCAAAATCTGGTCCAGAACCCACCCTGCCAAGGTGGCTGGCAAAAGCAGGACTGGATTCCACCTTTGTTTCCTGCAAGTGAACACATGCGAGGTGAAACATAACGTCCATCGATCCTCGCCTTTCAGAACGCCACTGTAGATATATAAAAAAAAATGATAAATACCTTTTTCCCCTTTTTTATAAATTATCACATTCCCTCCCTCTGTTCTCAACTGCATAAGAGCTGGGGAAGGAGAAACAGCAGCGCAATGAGCTTCACAGTGAAAGGCTGTACATTGATGATTAAACTTGTCCTGGAGTTTGATCGTTGGAGGAGAAAGGGCTGAGTTTCCAGCATCCCTAGAGAGCTGACCATGCTGTGCTCTCCTGATTAGTGTGGTCAGTTTGTAATCGGAAAAGCAGAGGAACTGGCAAGAACACCAGGAATTTCACACAAAGGAAGCAATACAAAGAGAACAGGATACTTTTTCATACAAGTACATGGTACAGCAGCCACATAATTAAATGTTGGGGTAACAAATGCTTTAAGACTGGGCGAGGAACAGCCAAACTTTGCTACTTATGCTTAGTACACACAATGAGAAAATCCGACAAAAAATACTGCTTTCTGAGTGATTGTCAGATAAGCTGATCATTAGTACACAACTTTTGAGAGTCGACAGCTCATGCAAAAATATCTGAAGGGACAAGCACAAAAATTTTCCTCGTGCAATAACAGAAGGAACAATTTTCGTGTAATTAGTATAGTATTTGTATGAAAAAAATCGTGTGACCGAGACCACGCATAATCGGAAATGAAGGAATACATTAACCACTTGCCGACTGCCCGCCGCAGTGTGATGGTGGCAAGTTGGCTCGTAATCGCGATAACTAGGGTTGTGAGCGTGCACGCGCGTCGCCGGAGGCGCGCTCACTGTGTCCCGGGGGGGGGGGTGCAGGGAGCGGGTAGGGCGGACTCCATCGCCGCCGGCTACCCGTGTTGCCCCCCCCCCCCCCCGCAGTGAGAGAACGGCGGTCCGTGTATGTAAACATGGATCTCCGTTCTCATAGAGGGGGAAGGGCAGTGATCACAGGCTTCCTGTATATGGAAGCCGTGATCACCCCCTTCCCCCAGCCAGGCCAGCCCACACACAGTTAGAACACGCCCAGGGAATACAGTTAACCCTTAGAGCGCCCCCTGCAGGTTAACCCCTTCACTGTCAATGGCATTTACACAGTAATCAGTGCATTTTTATAGCACTGATCACTGTATGAATGCCAATGGTCCCAAAAAGTGTCAAAATGGTCCGACATGTCCGCCGCAATATCGCAGTACCGCTAAAAATCGCAGATCACAGCCATTACTAGTAAAAAAATTTTAAAAAATAAAAACCCCAGAAATTCTCATCATCCGTAAACGCAGCACCTTTTGCGCAAACCAATCAATAAACGCCGATTGCAATTTTTTTTACCACAAATATTATTATTATATTATACAGGATTTATATAGCGCCAACAATTTACGCATCGCTTTACAACTTGAGTGTAGACAGTACAAATACAATACACTTAAATACAGTAGGAATCAGAGGGCCCTGCTCGTTAGAGCTTACAATCTAAAAGGGAAGGTCAAGAGATACAAGAGGTAATAACTGTGGGGGATGTGCTAATAGAGAAGATAAATGTACAGTTGTTAGGTGGGAGCCAGATAGGCTTCTCTGAAGAGATGAGTTTTCAGGGATCGTCTGAAGGTGGACAAACTAGGAGAAAGTCGGACAGATTGGGGTAGAGCATTCTAGAGGATGGGAGAGGCTCTGGAGAAGTCCTGGAGGCGAGCATGGGATGAGGTGACAAGGGAGCTAGAGAGCAGGAGGTCTTAGGAGGAGCGAAGAGATTGATGTGGTTGGTATTTTAAGACCAGGTTAGTGATGTAGCTGGGGGCCAGGTTGTGAATTGATTTATAAGTTATTGTTAGGATCTTGAATTTAATACGTTGGTTGAGTGGCAGCCAATGTAGAGATTGACATAGGGGTGTAGCAGATGCAGAGCGGTTTTTAAGGTGGATGAGCCTGGCAAATATGAGGAAGAATATAAATTGGCGAAAACTGATGAAAAAAAAAGTTTTTTTTATATTTTATTTTTGGATTTGTATTTTAGCAAAAGGTAAGAAATTTGTTTTTTTCTGCAAAATCGTTGCCCTTTCTTTGTTTATAGCGGCGATCAGAAATGGCGCAGAGGTGATCAAATACCACCAAAAGAAAGCTCTATTTGTGGGAAAAAAAGGACGCAAATATCATTTGGCTACAACGTCGCACGGCCGCGCAATTGTCAGTTAAACCGACTCAGTGCCGAATCACAAAAAGGGCTCTGATCCTAAAGTGGGAAATCCTTCCGGGGCTGAAGTGGTTAAAATTCAAAACATTACATCACTTTAAAAGTTGTATTCCGTCATATGAGAATGTTCGTAACTTTAGTAACCTATTGGTTTTCGATATGAGACTAGTATGCAAAAGAAAAAAAGTGGACAATCATTCGTCCGATATTCTCATTGTGTGGACAAGGCTTAAGGTGAGGTTGTGGGGGACAGTTTCATGTCACAGGTCATGCACCATGGCAAGACTGAGCACAGCATCAAGACACAAGGTAGATATACTGCATCAGGTAGGTGTCTCCCAGGCAAAGATTTCAAAGCAGACTGGGGGTTCAAGATGCGCTGTTCAAGCTCTTTTGAAGACGCACAAAGAAACAGGCAACGTTGAGGACCGTAGACGCAGTGGTTGGCTAAGGAAACTTAATGCAGCAGATGAAAGACGCATCATGCTTACTTCCCTTCAACATCAGAAAATGTTCAGGAGTGCAATCAGCACAGAACTGGGGGAAACCATTGGGACCCAGGTACACCCATCTACTGTCCGGAGAAGTCTGAAGCCATAAGTGGTCTTCATAGAGGAATTGCAGTCAAAAAGCCATACTTTCAACGTGGAAGCAAGACTAAGCAACGCAGCTATAAATATAGGAACTGGGGTGCAGAAAAAAGGCAACAGGTGCTCTGAACTGATGAGTGAAAATGTGAAATATTTGGCTGTAGCAGGAGGCAGTTTGTCAGCGAAGGGCTAAAGAGCGGTACAATGAGTGTCTGCAGGCAACAGTGAAGCATGGTGGAGGTTCCTTGCTAGTTAGGGGCTGCATTTCTGCAAATTTGGTCAGGATCAATGGTGTCCTTATTGCTGAGAAATACAGGCAGATATTATCCATCAGACCATACCATCAGGGAGGTGTGTGAATATCCCCAAATGTATTCTGCAGTAGGACAACGACCCAAAACATACAGCCAATGTCATTAAGAACTACCGTATATACTCGAGTATAAGCCGAGTTTTTTCAGCACATTTTTTGTGCTGAAAAAGGCCCCCCTCAGCTTATACTCGATTCAGTGTCTCATCTGAAGTCTGAAAACTCTATGTATGTGCGCTGAACAGCTCACACACATAGGCCGATTGCCTGCACAGTACACAGTGACTGCCAGTGATTGGCTTGTCACTGTGCTGTGGGCGGGGGCGGGTCCGGAGCCAGAGCGCGGGTTGGAGCAGCCGACACAGAGTCTGAAGTGGAAAAGAGAGAAGGTACTGTGCTCCCTGTCCCTGTGTAATGCCGATTGTCAGTGTAACGGCTCAGCCCCCTGTGTAATGCCGATTGTCAGTGTAATGGCTCAGTCCCCTGTGTAATGCCGATTGTCAGTGTAATGGCTCAGCCCCCTGTGTAATGCCGATTGTCAGTGTAATGGCTCAGCCCCCTGTGTAATGCCGATTGTCAGTGTAATGGCTCAGCCCCCTGTGTAATGCCGATTGTCAGTGTAACGGCTCAGCCCCCTGTGTAATGGCGATTGTCAGTGTAATGGCTCAGCCCCCTGTGTAATGCCGATTGTCAGTGTAATAGCCCCTGTGTAATGCCGGTTGTCAGTGTAATGGCTCAGTCCCCTGTGTAATGCCGATTGTCAGTGTAATGGCTCAGTCCCCTGTGTAATGCCGATTGTCAGTGTATTGGCTCAGTCCCCTGTGTAATGCCGATTGTCAGTGTAACGGCTCAGTCCCCTGTGTAATGCTGATTATCAGTGTAATAGCTCACTCCCCTGTGTAATGGTCGATTGTCAGTGTAATGGCTCAGTCCCTGTGTAATGGCTCAGTCCCTGTGTAATGACTGAGTCCATGTGTAATGGCTACAATACCTGTGTAAAGGCTACAATACCTGTGTAATGGTTACAATACCTGTGTAATGGCTACAATACCTTTGTTTGGCCTACAATATCTATTTAATGGCTGCTGCATTTCCCACCCTAGGCTTATACTCGAGTCAATACGGTTTCCCAGTTTTTTGTGGTAAAATGAGGTGCCTTGGCTTATATTCAGGTCAGCTTATACTCAAGTATATACGGTATCTTCAGTGTAAAGAAGAACAAGGAGACCTGGAAGTGATGGTTTTACCCCCACAGAGCCCTGATCTCAACATCATGGAGTCTGTCTGGGATTCCATGACGAGACAGAAGGATTTGAAGCAGCCGACATCCACAGTAGATCTGTGGTTAGTTTTCCAAGATGTTTGAAAAAATCTACCTGCCGAGTTCCTTCAAAAACTGTGTGCAAGTGTACCTAGAAGAACTGATGTTGTTTTGAAAGCGAAAGGGTGGTCACCCCAAATATTGATTTGATTTGGATCTCTCTTCTGTTCATAAAAATTTTACCATTTTATTAACCGATAAAACATTTAACAACTATTGACATGTTTATTTCTGAAAGTATTCCTAATTTACACATTTTTTCATACATGCCTAAAACTTCTGCACAGCAGTGTACATACATACATATCTACATAACTACATACCTACTATACATACATACTAGGGTTGCCACCTCATCCCTTTAAACATGAACACATATGAATTACACAGGTTCTGAGGCTAATTGAATGCAGATAAGGCACCAAGTGTGTTTACCACCTTAATCAGCCACAGAAGCCGTGTAATTAATATGCGTTTGGTTTTAAAGGGATGAGGTGGCAACCATAATACATACCCACATACATATCTACCCAACTACATACCTACTATACATTGTGGCAGAGCATTGCCCTGCCAGGGTCTAGATGGTAGGGATGGCCCAGGATTCTCAACCTGGCAGGTTGAAGGGCTCCAGAGCCGTTGCACATTTAAGAGGAAACTAGCTCTTCAGTTTTCTCAGTGTTGTTTAAAGTCCACTTCGGGATCTGGAGCCCGGGAATTCTTAGAGATCCAGGTGGGATGAAATCCAGGGGTGTAACTACAGGGGTTGCAATTGCAACCGGGCCCCATGCTCCAGGGGGCCTGTGTGCCTCACTTGTACACCTGGATAGGAGGGATGGTGGGGGCGACATTTAGAGGAACCAATCTCCTAATGGAGGAGATTGGTTCCTCTATATGCTGCCCCTCCTATCCAGTTTACTTGTCTTCTGTTGTTCCCAGGCTCCCTGTGTGCTTCCCTGGTCCCCCCACAGAGCTGTTGTCTTCAACCCTCCTCTGTCCTGCCAGCTGCTGTAGAAGATTTGTCATGATGGAGAGATGGGAACGGGTCGGTAAATGTATCACAACCCCTGCGAGGGAAACCCTTTTGATTGTTATTTTGAACTTTCTTTTTTAATAAAAATGGGCTACCATGCCCTCAAACAGAGATCCTGGCTGTCACAAACTCACTAAAAATGCACCACCATGAGAGCTAAACAACCCCATGCCACAACATGCAAACCTACATATATAAAAAATATACACGCAACTAAATACCTACTACACATACATACCTACATACATACTGTTTATACCTACCTACATACACACCTACTGTACATATATACCTACCTACATACATACAGTACATACCTACATACAATAAAGCCTCGTGCACATAGGGCATCTGTTTAGACCCTCTGAACGCCAGAACTCCTGGCAGGAAAAAGCTGCTCAAAAAATGCATAAAAAAGTAAAAGTAGCGTATTGCTCACGTTTTGGTCGGTTTTAGGGCACGTTTCTGCACATCTTAGCGTTAATGCATTCTATTGGCTGGAATATTCATTTATTCTGTTCATTGGAATGAATTGACGCCCAAAAGCTAGATGCCCTTAGACATGCTTAGTGTTTATGTGCATTTAGGCACGGTCTGCATTTTTTGGCTCTTCGGCTCCTCTCCTGAACACTCGTTTTTTGTTTTTTTTCTGCCCGGAAATGTTCCTCTTCTAATGCTCCTATAATACCTGTGTGTGCATGGATACATCGGCTTACATAGGGGTGATTTTACAGGCTAAAAAAATGCTCAAAATGATACATGTCCTGTTTTTTGAAAACATGTCACATATATAAAGCAGACACATAGTACAGAATAAAAGGTCTCCTTTTCCTTCCAGTGGTACAGATGAGAGATTTTGCTTCACAGGTGACAGATTCCCTTTAAAAAATAATTACAAGTGAAAGGCCAGACTGTCCATTGATGAATCATTTAAAACTCTTAACATACAAAGTCTCCTCTATACAGCATGAAAGGAAGGATTTGTAAACGGTTACATCCATTGTTCCCCTGCTGTCAGCGGTTATATGAATGACAGATGTGGTCGCTGAATAATTCAAAGCTATAAATATGAGCGTCTGAGCGCAACGTATCCATGCTGCCTCTCTCCGGATCTTACCTCTGCGAGCTGATTACCTATTAATACTTGCACTGTGATATTAAAGAGCTAGTAGGATGGTTACAGAGACCCAATAGGGACTGGACACACTTTTGTTTCTCTACACTTTTCAAAAAATATATTTTCTCTGACCAATCCTTATACCTACTACAGAAGTAAAAAAAAGTATCTCATACTCTCTCATACTTCGTACTAAGATAAAACAAATGTATTTTTATATATATTTTATTTATGATGAAATATATATATATATATATATATATATATATATATATATATCTATCCTGTTCCAAATTATTATGCAAATTCTATTTCA
>BLSH010504450.1:135241-147221 GCA_018402905.1 Glandirana rugosa
CTATAAAAAAAAAAGCTTTTCTCATGTACTATCCTTCTCCCCTAAAAAATTGGTGGGTTTTTATTGTAAAAATTGTAACGATAAAAACCCACGGATTCTTTAGGGCAAGGATGATAATACATGATAAAAGATGTTATTCCCTACACCAGTGGAGGTGATTGGACCTAGGTAATATATGACTACCTAAAAAAACAGAGACCTTTTTAAACTCTAATGAAACGTGTATCACTGTATTACTTCTTGAAGGAAAAGTCGTTGTCCAAACGACAACTGATAGAATACTTGTCGAAAAAATAATTGGTGAATTCCTGGCCTTCCTAAAGGTCGAAATCCTGGCCTCGGGAAAAACGCTAAGCCGTGACGCAGCGAAATTGACTGTTAACGCGCCAGCACGCTGCAACGTGGGTTTGCTTTAAACGCAGGAAAAAAAGGGTGTTTATCTCGAAAGAAAACCACCATAAACTAGGGGAGACGCAGTAAAGACTAGCGGCGATATTTGTTTTCTTCTCGCTGTTAAAACGTTTTTTTGGGTTTAACGTCGCACGACCGCGCAATTGTCAGTTAAAGCGACGCAGTGCCGAATCGCAAAAAGGGCTCCGGTCCTAAAGCTGGAAATCCTTCCGGTCCTTAAGTGGTTAATAAAAAAGCTGTTCATAAGATAGTCAACAGCAAACCTGTTGCTGAAAAGGAAGTTCTTCATTATGTCACTATGTGCAAAGTAATCTCAAATTTTTCCAGAGACAAAAAAATCCATCAGTATATAATGGATCCAGGTTAGTGGAGGTGACCACATCCCTTATTGTAGAAAATAGTACATAATAGTAGGAACGGGATTTCTTAGGCACCCAAAAATAGCAATGTTAAAAATGTTATTTTTGGGTGGTTAAAAAATCCCCTCTTCCTATCATGTACTCTTTTCGAAAAAAAAAATATCCATTAACAACTTTTTAAAACCAATGCTGTCCCTAGAAATAGAGGGCATTTACTTATTGGGCTTGTTTGGAGGAAACCTCACAAATGCAAACAGAACTAACAAACTACATGCATAAAATGTCCTGTCCTTGGTGGGGGCTGAACTGAGGACCCAGTAAAGACCACAATACTATTGTCTTACCCATCATTCCAGCCTTGGTACTTGGGATTTGGCGTGTCTGAACATGCCTCAACGCATCCCTACTAGGGACCCTATATCAGGAGCCTTATTGAAGTATGCTGATCATTGCCACCTTAATACAAATATACCCTAAAATAGCATTCAGGGCTTCTATCTCCATGGTTCTTCTATCCCCATGGTTCTTCTAGCCCCATGGTTCTTCTAGCCCCATGGTTCTTCTAGCCCCATGGTCTTCAACAATCCACTGGTTCTCAGTGTTTAAAAATGTTCCTGTTGCTAGCCAGATCTTCTCTTTGATATTTTAACAGAAGACCACTTAATTTCCTTATACTATAAAGTGTATCATTATCAATAAATGCCAACTCAATATAAAGGTAAACTGATGTTCAGGAATTGTATCTCCATGGCTTCCAACAATCCACACATTTTCAGCATTTAAAAATATTTACATAGTCTTGGTCAGTTCAATTCCATATTTTACCCATTAAACCATTTTGTTTCCTTACATTATAAGTGCTATATAAAATAGCCGTTTCAGCTTAAAAAAAAAAAAAAATTAAAAAAAAATATATATATTTTTTAATAACTGTAAGACCAAACCTATACCTATAGTATTCCTTCAACCCCCTAAAACAAAAATAGAATAAGACAGTGTAATGCAAATCTTTGAACCCCACATCTATTTAATATTTTTTTTTTTTGTTTTCTCAAAAAGAAAAAAAAAGCAATGAATGTTTAAAAGTAGTCGTGGCAGTGAATGTACTGTAACACGGGTAACATTGAAAAGCAAATCTCCGAACTTTACATCAATTTAAATATATATATTTATATATAAAAAGAGTGTGTGTATATAACATTATATAATATATAAAATTGTTTATATATACAAAAAAATAAAATCTAAAATGCAATGAATGTTTTAAATGGCCGTGGTGGCAAATGTAATACAGGTCACATAAATTGACCCTTCCATATTCTTAAAAAAAAAAAAAATGCAAATCTCTGAACCTTACATCAATTTAATATATATAAAAAAATTCAATTAAAAACTTAAAAATAATTTATTAAAAGTGGTCATGGTAGCAAATGTTACAGGAAAAGGAAGGAATTTATAAAAACGCTGTTTGCAAAGTAATCTCAAACATTTACTGGGACTAATAATTCTAGGTACAACTTTTCAAAATCCAGAGCGGTCCCTGGAAATTGGGGACATTTAGCACTTAGTGCTTGCATGGTGGAGCACCACACGGGGCTATGGTAATGTGCTGAGTGCAGTAATCCATAGCAACCCATCTGCAGCACACTGACATCCGGTTGCTCTGGGTGACCGCACATCATGGTGGCACAGTTAGAAGCAAGGGTTAAGAAATGGAATTTAAAGGGACTTACCTGATACGAGGATGTACATGCAGCACTTCAGAAAGTGGCGTGTGCAAGAGAGGCGCTCCATAGAAGCATCCTGTCTGTGACTTCAGCTCCTGAGTGATTCCTGGAGACAACAGCTGCTGCTGCTGAAGGATTTGCCAGGCAAATCAGCAGAGAGCTGAGAGACTCCAGCCTGCCTCTTCCCTGAGGTGATTTGAATGTGCATACAGAGACTATAGGGGAAGGAACACCTGCTAGATCACTGTTTACCGTGCACTGGCCGGGCCGGCTGATGGGGACTATTATTTGTTCCAGGCAGCCTCCCTGGATGAAACCAGCCCACAGCCACCAGGGGTTGTTTAGACTCAGCCTGGCAGGCTTTCCACATGAATAGTTGTGATTCCTCGCCGCTTATCACAACGCCGCTGCTTTGTTGTCAGTAAATGAACAGCGAGCACTTTGTGGCACGCTTATTAATGATTTGATGATCGCCTGTTCTTGGTTTTTTCTTCGCCCAATGCAAGACCCCTTTCACACTGAGGCGCTGCTAAAACAACCGCTAAAGCGACGGTTGTTTTTGCGGTGCTTTAGCAGCATTTTAGCGGCGCTTTTCGGACACCGCAGAGTGTAAAAAGTCCCATTTTGCGGCGCTTCTGAATCGGTTTTAATGTGCTTTTGAAGAGCGGCGTTTTTGGATCGCTTTTCTAGCGCTCCAAACCCTCCCCAAAGATGCTGCTTGCAAGACTTTCTCTACCGTCCAGCAAGAGCACCGCCCCAGTGTGAAAGCAATTATTGCAATGAATGGGAGGCGGTTTTCAGGCGCTATTTTTAGTGCTAAAACGCCTGAAAACTGCCTCAATGTGAAAGGAGTCTAAGGCCCCATTCACACCTGAGCGTAAGCGAAATGTGCGTTCCCCTCCGTCACACCCAGGCAGGGGCGACCCATCCATTAGCCACTTCCGGACTGTGTCGTGTACATTTACTGCTGCAGAGTGGCAACGTAGCACAAATCGCCCTCTATGAACGGTGATCCGCGCATGCGCAGCTAGGGGCGCACTCGCGTGCCCATCGCACGCTCCCTGAGTGGGGCCGTGGGTCGGACAGACTCAATATCCGCCGTGACCCACGATCGTCTGTTACAGAAGACAAGCGGGGAACCACCGATATAAGCGCGGCAGTTCCCCGCTCTGTCAGGCGGCATGACAGTGATTTACTGATCCCTATCCCTGGGATCAGTTAGCTCTCTTATGCCCCTGGCAGCCCAGTCCCCACACAGTTAGAACACACCTAGGGAGCACAGTTAACCCCTAGTTTACCCCCTGCAGGTTAACCCCTTCCCTGCCAATGCCATTTATACAGTAATCAGTGGCTATTTAAATTTCTGATCACTGTATAAATGTCATTGGTCCCAACAAAGTGTCAAAAATGTCCGACATGTCCGCTGCAATATCTCAGTCCCAATAAAAATCGCAGATCCCCGCCATTACTAGTAAAAAAAAAAATCGTAAAAACGCCATAAATGAATTCTCATGGTTTGTAAACGCAGCAAATTTTGCGCAAACCAATCAATAAACGCAGATTGCGATTTTTTTTACCACAAATATGTAGTATATATATCGGCCAAAACTGATCAATACATTTTTTTTTATATATTTTTTTGTTTTGTTTAGCAAAAAGTAAAAAAATATTGTTTTTTTTTTCAAAATTGTCGCTCTTTTTTTGTTTATAGCGGTGATCAGAAGTAACACAGAGGTGATCAAATACCACCAAAAGAAAGCTCTATTTGTGGGAAAAAAAAAAGGATGCCAATTTTGTTTGGGTACAACGTCGCACGACCGCGCAATTGTCAGTTAAATTGACGCAGTGCCGAAACGCAAAAAAAGTGCTCTGTTCCTAAAGTGGGAAATCCTTCCAGGGCTGAAGTGGTTAAGGGCACACGGACGCAACCCCCTCTATGCTAAATAAATAGATTCAAGCATTGCATGAATCTATCCATGACCGCCGCGGCCACCCCCTATTCATGTATCCGGCCCCTTTTAGGACGCTGGCCGTATGAATTGCAGCGGCGGGGGGGGGTTTCTTTAAAGCATCTGATTAGAGCCATGGGCTCTAATAGGCTTCAAAATAAGGTGGACTCGGAGCGCAGAGCATTGCGCTCGCAGCCCACTCACGTGTGTTAGAAAAGCAAATGAATATTCCCTTTTCTAACACTGAATGGCCTCTCTGCCAATCAGGAAGCGCAGATCTGTTACCCGTTTCCTGATCCAATTGGATGCCTTGGAGGAGGAGGAGGGGGGGGGGGATGCACGGCAGAAGCCACCGTCATCCACACCATGGAGGAGGAGAAGGAAAGCATCCACTCACCGGACAATGCATCTTTTCAGTGCACATTTGCAGCGCAGCAAAATGCGCGTCTGCTACCTGCAATCAATATTTAATATTGCGACCCATGATTACAGCGTGTTTGCAGTGCGTTTCCAAAAGGCACATCTTTGTGTGTTTTGTCTCACGTTGACCCTACATTCACACCTATGCCCCTTTTTTTGTGTGTTTTCTGCTTTGCAGAAATGTACTACAGTCCATTTAACATTTCCTATGGTACACGTTCACATCTGTGCGTTTTTCAGCCGTGTGTTTTTGGAAAGGGTCGGGGACTCTTTTTCTGGCTGCAGATTGCGTTTTGCGTGTAATAGACTTCAATGGAGTCACACCAGAAACGCAAGTGTTGAGTTTTTGATGCGTTTTGTGTTTTTTTATTTTCCCTAAAAAAACACTGAATATAGTTGGTTGCTAAGGAGCTGGCCCATGAAGACAGCTGCCGTGTCCTTAACAACTGATGAGTCATCAGCTGTCAGCAGGGGTTACCCACTGACAGCTGAATTTAAAAGAAAGAATTGCCGGTTATAAAATTTGAGAAAATAATTGTGCCTCATGTCTGATATGGATTTGGAGGGGACCCCCACGCCAAAAAAAAAAAAAAAATGGTGTGGGACCCCCACCCCCCAAATTTATACCCGATGCATCAAAAATGCAGGTTTCAAAACACAAAAACGCACCACAAATCATGCCTCAAAAACACATCAAGCGCAGCCCGCATAGATGTGAACCTAGACTAAAGCCCCATACACACGGGACGACGATCGCACGTACGATCATGTCAAATCGTATGTTGGCTGTTGTATGTAGCATACTGACTGCACTACACGCTCGTACGACCAAAGAAAGAACGTTCAGGTGCATGTAATTAGCATCCAGCTATTCCTGACTTTGGAGAATGCGTGTTTTGCACAATACAACTTTGTTGTACCAACTGCTCTGTACACACGATACAACGGTCGTATGAGCGCTTGTTGGTACGACCAAGTTTTCTAGTCTGCTCATACAACTCCCTTGTACGACCGTCGTAAGTTCGACTGTTCAAATTGCGCATACGAACAATCGATTTCGCATACAACGGTCGTGAGTACGACCTGTTGTATGCGATCGTCATCCCGTGTGTACGAGGCTTTAGGAAACGCACAGGTGTGAATGCAACCTAAGGCTACTTTCACACTGAAGCGGCAGCCGCGGTCATAGGGCTCCGCTATGCGGGCGGGAGCGCCACGCTTTTAACCCCCCACAAGGGGTTAAAAGTGCCGAGGCGGTGTGCAGCAGCTTCGGAAGCGCTTGCCATTCATTTCAATGGCAGGGGCGGTAGAGGAGCGGTATATTATCGCTCCCCTCACCGCCCCAAAGATGCTGCTTGCAGGACTTTTTGTAACGTCCCGCAAGCGCACCGCCCCAGTGTGAAAGCACTCAGGGCTTTCACATTGGGGTGGATTGGGGGGGATTTTTGAGGCGCTTTACAGGCGCTATTTTTAGCTAAATAGCGTCTGTAAAACGATTCAGTGTGAAAGGAGCCTAAAGCCTCGTACACACGAGTCGGCGATCGTATACAACATGTCGTACGAACGACCGTTGTATATGAAATTGATCATTAGTATGCGCGATTAGAACAGCCAACGTACAACGGTCATGCAACAGGAATTGTATGAGCAAATTAGAAAACTTGGTAGTACCAACAAGCGGTCATACGACCGTTGTATCGTGTGTACAGAGAAGTTGGTCCAACAAGTTGTATTGTGCAAAACATGCATGCTCAGAAGTCAGGAACGGCCGGATGCTAATTACATGCACCTGAACGCTCTCTTTATACGTTCACTACGTTCAGCTTGGTCGTACGATTGTGTAGTGCATGTCAGTATGCTAGATACAACAGCCAACATACGATTTGGTCCGTTCGGTCGTACAACCATCGAACCGTGTGTACGAGGCTTAAGAGTGACTGCATGCATGGTGTCCACCAGCCAGATTCACCCCCTTCTTCCCAATCACATTATTTTTAAAAGTTTCTAAAAGTTCATTGTTTTTTTTTAGGGCTATTTCACACATGCGCCCTGGGGGGTATAAACAGGCAGCTAAGCCACAGTTTTACCACCCCCCTGGCCGCCCACCTAAAATTCTAACATTACAGCCACAACAATTTTACCTCAGCCTTGCTTTTCGGAGGGCATTTTACAGGTGGTGAGGAGGCGTTAAAACTAGGGATGCACCGATACACTTTTTTTTAATAGTACAAGTACGAGTACCGATACTTTGCAGTGCGATTTGTGTCCATACAAAATGAATGGCTCAAATCACACTACAAAGAATCATGTGATTTGAACAGTAATGCTGTGCGATTCCTGTCCAAATCGCATGCGGTTTCCCCATCGGTCCTGTGTGAACCCAGGCTTGTCATAGTGATTTCAGCCTAGGTACGCACTGGAGCAGTGCAGGAAACCGCAAGGGATTCGGACAGGAATCGCGCAGCAATCCTGTACAAATCACATGTGATTCTTTGTAGTGAGATTTGGGCCCATTCATGGCCCCAAACGTATCGGTTTTGTGTATTGGTGCCAATAGGCTCAAATTACACTGCAAAGAATTACGTGCGATTTGAACAGGAATGCGGTGTGATTTCTGTCTGAATCGCATTTGCTTTCCCGCACCTCTCCTGTGTGAACCCAAGCTTGTTATAGTGATTTCAGCCTGGGTTCACACATGAGTGGTGGGGGAAACCGAATGAGATTCAGACAGAAATCACACCGCATTCCTGTTCAAATCGCACGTGATTCTTTGCAGTGCGATTTGAGCCCATTCATTTTGTATGGGCGTAAATCAAAACACAAAGTATCGGTTTCAGGAATCGGGAGCATTTTAGCGATTATGACTTCTCATGAAAATATTTGGTATCGGTGCATCTCTAGTTATATTGCTTCCTCACCACCAGATTTAACCTTTTAATGCCAGATTACTGTGCCGCAGTCGCGGGCATTGCTGTTGCAGTGTGGCCCCTATAACTTAGTAGCCATCTTTGGCCTGTCTAACCTCTGCCCTTCAAGTCAGAAATGCTGAGGATGCTCCATTTTTACAGCCCCATCTGTCTGTATTGGGACAGTTTGGGTGGACGACTCGGGTGTTAGAAAAACCGAGGCTCTCAGCTGCCTGTTTTTACTGCCCCTCGTCTGAAAGAGCACTTTGACAGATTGCACTGCCCACTGAGGACAATGGGAGCTCACCGTGAATGCAAGCCAAACGCTTCGCTCGCAGTTGCAGTTTGGTATTTTAATACGAAATTCCCCTTGGGATTAAAAAAACATACAATCAGGAGGCAAAATTCCCATCTGACCACCCGTGAGCCACCTTGGATCACTTTTAAGAGGAAGGTAAGCACATAACTTACTCCAAATGTCCTGGCCACCCTTCTGGACCCTGTAACACAGTGGTTCTCAACTCCGGTCCTCAGGACCCACTAACAGGTCAGGTTTGCAGGATAACTGAAATACATCACAGGTGATATAATTTCCTGCTCAGTGATTGCAGTATTCTAGTCTGCATCTCCCCAAGGTAATACTTAAAATCCGGCCTGTTGGTGGGTCCTGCGGACAGGGAGTTGAGAACCACTGTTGTAGCACATAGCTGCCCGTGTAGTGGTCTATACATCATACCATATACAGCAATAGACAGCCTGGAGCGAGTACCCATCATAGTGCTCACAATGGAAATAAGAGCAAATATTCAGTGCAGATAATTTAGAATAGACAGTAAAACAATGCTTGCTGAACACTACAAGGACAATCAACAAGACCTTGATACATACAGAAACAGCAATCAGTGCGGTGCAAATAAATCAGAACATAATATAAAAGTTCCAAGTATTAGCCACTGTGAGATACTAGTGCCCAATAAAACATGCAGGTGTGATGAGTGAGTCCAGCCCGTCCACCACAAGTAATGGCAGCCTCTCATCTCCCCGATTCGACCTAAAAGGTCAATGAGCCTTCCACCACACTGATGGGATAGAAGCAGGGATATGCAATTAGTGGACCTCCAGCTGTTGCAAAACTACAAGTCCCATCATGCCTCTGCCTCTGGGTGCCATGCTTGTGGCTGTCAGAGTCTTGCTATGCCTCATGGGACTTGTAGTTCTGCAACATCTGGAGGTCCGCTAATTGCATATCCCTGGGATAGAGCATCCATGGATCGATTCAGGAAGCAAGAGGCGTCAAACAATCCACATGACCGGCATATGCAAGTAAAAGCAAGAGAATCTTGTGCTCTTCGTTTAACCAGTTGCCAACGAGCCACCATCATTATACGCGAATACGGCAGTCCATGCATTGGAGATAGGGGGCACGCACACCCACGCTGCGTGAGCGTTCCTGCGGTAGGGTTGCCACATCATCCCTTTAATCCAGGACACATATGAATTGCACAAGTTCTGTGGCTAATTTAATGCAGATAAGGCACCAAGTGAGTTTAATCACCACCTTAATCAGCCAGAGAACCTGTGCAATTACTATGTGTCCTGGATTAAAGGGATGATGTGGCAACCCTAGCCTGCGGGGGCTTTCCATTGTGAGTGCTCATAATGGAAAGCACTCATTGGACTGCATGCGCTTCTTTCTTCTGGGACAACTTACCAGTAGAAGAATCTTCAGATGTGCTTCTCATTGGTCAGCATAGTCATGTGGCTGCACTGGTCAAAATGCACTTACCATTGCAAGCATTATGATGGATACTCACTCCACGGCTATGTATAGTGGTGTGCAGTGTATGGACCACTACTCTGGCAGCACGGTTGCTATGTACAATGGGGTCCAGAAGGGTGCGCAGGATATTCGGAATTAGTTCACCTTTTTTCACATTTTGTAAAAAAGTGAACTTACCCTTTAAAGCACTAAGGCTCGGTTCACACTGCTGCATCCTGAAAGTTGCGCGACTTACAGTGCAACATAAGCCTCATACATACGGTGCGACGGTCGTATGAAAACGGTCGTACAACAGCTTGTTGTACGATCATCTGTCCATTAATACACGCGATTAGAACAGCCGACGTGCGTCGGTCGTACAACAGAAGTTGGGTGAGCAAACTAGAAAACTTTGGTTGTACCAACAAGCGGTCGTACAACTGTTGTACCGTGTGTACAGAGAAGTTGGTCCAACAAGTTGTATGTGCAAAACATGCATGCTCCAAAGTCAGGAACACTCGGAAGTGTCCAATCGTATAAACCTACGTTCCTAATTCACAAATCACATTCACCTGAACTTCCTCTTTATAAGCTCATAGAACATCACCACGTTAGGCTTGGTCGTACGATCGTTTAGTGCATGTCAGTATGCAACACACAACAGCCAACATACGATCTTGGACGTCCAGTCGTATGACCGTCGCATCGTGTGTACGAGGCTTCAGTGCAACTCGAAGCGACTTTGAAACATCTTCAGGGGATGCCTGGGTAATCTTCTTGTAAAGTCGGATCCAAATCACATCAATTAAGATGAGGATCTGACTTGGAGATGACTTAAATTAAAGCCTATGGGCACAAGATGGATAGAAGTTGCCTTGAAGTAGTACAGGAACATTTTCTAAAGTCGGAGCGACTTTAGTAGTGCTAATTAAGACAGCTCTCATTGGGAAAATGGGATTTCACACGTCAGGCGACTTGGGGGCACACAAATCTGATCCCAAGTCGCAGCAGTGTGGACTGAGCCCAGAGGCTGTAAAAGGATATTACAATAGCAGATGCCTTTGTTGTCTCATAAAGAAAACATATCTTTTAATATCTCAACATTGTAAAGCGTTGCTAGAGACCTCTATGCTTGCTAGTGGTGAATATGGATGGATGGACATTTTTTCTCTAGCAGTGAATGTGGTTTTATTTTAGGAAAAGCTGTCCATATTGTAATGCGCATGTTCTAGGCACAAAAGAAACCCGCTTAATAGGGGCAGCACAGTGGTGTAGTTGATAGCACTTTCGCCTGGCAGGAAAAGGGCTGCTGGTTTGAATCCCAACCACGACACTACCTGCATGGAGTTTGCATGTTCTCCCTGTGCCTGCATGGCTTTCCTCCGGATACTCTGGTTTCCTCCCACACTCCAAAGACATTCTGGTAGGTAAATTGGTTCCTGTGTAAATTGGCCCTAGTATATGTATGAATGTGAGTTAGGGACCTTAGGTTGTAAGCTCCTTGAGGGTAGAGACTGGTGTGAAAGGAGGGGCCGGAGCTAGGAGGTACGACTAAAGCACAGGGCTGGCAAGACAGGGTGGAAGGGGAACCAGACAGTTTAGAGTTAATGGACCAAAGAGATTGATGGTATTTTTTGTACTTACGTGATTGGTAGGAGAGGGGGATGGGGAGGAGCATAGGAGGAAAGACTGGAGGAAGGGGTGGTACTGCAATGGTCGACATTGGGAAGTCATCAGATGAACGGCGCACCCTCCCTCCCTGAGATAGGGTAAGTTTGTTAGGGTGGAGGCGTGGACATGGCCGTTGGGAGCCCTTGAATGGGGTTAATAATCTGTCGTTGGGGAACCATCGTTGGTATGGTGTCCTTTGGTTGGGTGTGGTCCACTAAGAGGGACCAGGTAGTGATGGACCTGTAAGGTCTGTGGGGCAAGTGTTTATGTCCCTGAGTCTGTGTTCTTGCGGCTGGGGACATAGTTTTGGTTTATGTTACTGTTTAAATTATTATTTATTAATTATTTTGTTTAACCACTTAAGGACCGGAAGGATTTCCAGCTTTAGGACCGGAGCCCTTTTTGCGATTCGGCGCTGCGTCGCTTTAACTGACAATTGCGCGGTCGTGCGGCGTTGTACCCAAACGAAATTTGCGTCCTTTTTTTCCCACAAATAGAGCTTTCTTTTGGTGGTATTTGATCACCTCTGCGTCATTTCTGATCGCCGCTATAAACAAAAGAAGAGCGACAATTTTGCAAAAAAACCCAAATTTCTTACTTTTTGCTAACATACAAATCCAAAAAAAAAATATAAAAAAACATTTTTTTTCACCGTTTTTGGCCGATTTATATTCTTCCTCATATTTGCGATAAAAAAAATCGCAATCGGCGTTTATTGATTGGTTTGCGCAAAAGTGGTCGCGTTTACGGATGATGAGAATTCATTTTTGGGGTCTTT
>BLSH010504450.1:154331-174967 GCA_018402905.1 Glandirana rugosa
GATCTTGGAAGTCCCGGGCCCACGTTCTTTAATCCTTCCCGGGGGGGCTGGAGACCGGTCCCGGGAAGGGAGAAGAACGACTAGGGGGGCCCATGTGCTTCCCTTGTACACCTGGATAGGAGTGATGGCTAGGGTGGCATTTAGAAGTTTTATTTATTCCATTTTCCTCCTAATGCAGGAGATTGGTTCCTCTATAAGTTTACTTGTCTTCTGCTGTTCCCAGGGTCCCGCTGCGGGACCGTAATAAAGGGACACGTGATAGGAGTAAAGGGCCCCAGGATCAGCAAGAAGAGGGAAGGGCCCTGGCCAGAGGTCGGGGGGGCCCTTCCTAATTTCTTGCACCCGGGCCCTGAAGGTTCTAGTTACGCCTCTGGATCCTCGGGATGCCACATTCCATCTTCCAGTACACAGCCGACTGAAGATAGTGACTGCGGGTTTCCCTCCTTGCAGCCAGTGATAGAAATGGGAGGGGGAGGCAGTCCAGCTAGTGTTGGAGACACTGCAGTGTCCCAATGTACTGGCCCTGGACAAAAAAGAACAGGAGGGAGTGAGCACTGTGGTACTTCGGTGCAAATTAGAAAGCCGTTTTAATTCCTCTCTCCATGGACTGTTTGTGAAGCTGCATGGGTCCCCCCCCCCGATGGCTGGGTCTGGTACTACAGGGCCAGTTGTACTGGCTTATCAGCGGCCCTGCCAGGAACGGGGGGGGGAGGGGGGTGAGGAGGATAATGATGCAAGTGTCATATGACAGATGGCAAAAATATCATCAAGGCTGTGTGTGCGGTCACAGGCAGCCGGCAGCAGTGATTTTCGGGGTGCCTGCTGGGGATGCTGTGTCACTGTCAGTGTTGGGCAACAGGACCATTGTGCAGTACCTTGAGGCACTCCTCGATGATTGCCCAGCGGCCGCCGCAGCTCTGGCACGTCCATCCTGCAGAGTAGACCAGGAAGCTGCTCTGCCACTACAGGTGCCGCATTATCCCAGCTCTGCACATGGCAGAGACCCACGGAGCATGGCAGAAGGGGTGGAGCCGGGGGAGGGGAGTAGTCAGAGCCACCCACTGACCCACTGACCCTGGAACCTCGGAAGTGCGGAAGTGGTCAGTTCGCCCTTGGACAGGGAAACCTAGTGGCGGGCACTGCAGGCCCCGCGTTAAGGAGGGCCCCGGGGACACAGACCAGGGGACAATCCCTTCCACTGTCACACACACATTAGGGAAATTAGGTGGTCGTGAGGCCCCTGGGAGTGCGAGGCCTTAAGCGACCACCTAATTTGCCTAATTAGAAAGCCGCCTCTGTAGAAGCTGATTGGTTGCCATGCACAGCTGTTCCAAATTTTGATTGCACCAGTTTTGATAAATTCCCCTCACTGTGTTTTACATTTCTTACTCCTGACTACTGCATTCTAAGGACAGCACATTCTTTGTTAAAATGTTTGTAAAGGCAAACGATTTTTAATCTTCATGCATTCTAAACCTTCTGTGTGCAGCAGCCCCACCTAATTCTTACCTGAGTCACCTCGCGATCCAGCGATGCCCATGAGAGCCTTGGCTGTCTGGGGACCCGCACTCCTAATTGGCCTTTGGCAGCAGCGGGAGCCATTGGACCACACTGCTGTCTATCACAGCCGGTGAGTCAGAAGACAGAGGGACACACAGAGCCACAGGTCGGGTCGGAAGCGTGCCTGCTTGGGTGCCTCCATTTAAGCTGCTTGCTGTTGGGGCATCCAGAAAGGGGGAGTGGCCAGGGGTGCTGGCAAAGAACTCAAGAAGTGGAGGATCCGAGCTGCTCTGTGCAAAACCACACAGAACAGGTAAGTATAACCTATTTAGTATTTAGAGAAAAAAAAACAAGATTTTAATATCACTTTAAGATTAGCTGTGTGTGGTAAAGGATATGCAGTAGAACAGTTTTATTTTATTAACATGAGTATACTGAGGTTTGTACTGTCTGTTACATACTCGCTTGTGGCACAGTCATTAAAGCATATGGGCATTTAGGCCCCTCCCACTGTTGATGCAATCTGACCACACCCACAGTTTTGGCATGGCGTGGTTTACCATTTTTCTAGGGGGGGTACAAAAAATGTCCAACCCCGGGTGCCAAATGTGCTAGCTATGCACTGGGGGAAAGGTTAAGTCATCCAATGGGGAAGCTTGTTCTGATGGCAACTGTTTAACCACTTCAGCCCCGGAAGGATTTCCCCCTTTAGGACCAGAGCCCTTTTTGCGATTCGGCACTGCGTCGCTTTAACTGAAAATTGCGCGGTCGTGCGACGTTGTACCCAAACGAAATTTGCGTCCTTTTTTTCCCACAAATAGAGCTTTCTTTTGGTGGTATTTGATCACTGCTGCGTCATTTCTGATCGCCGCTATAAACAAAAGAAGAGCGACAATTTTGCAAAAAAACCCAAATTTTCTTACTTTTTGCTAAAATACAAACCCAAAAAAAATATATAAAAAAACATTTTTTTCATTGGTTTTGGCCGATTTTATATTCTTCCTCATATTTGTGATAAAAAAAATCGCAATCGGCGTTTATTGATTGGTTTGCGCAAAAGTGGTCGCATTTACGGATGATGAGAATTCAGTTCTGGGGTGTTTATTTATTTATTTTTTTTTTTTTACTAGTAATGGCAGCGATCTGCGATATTTCAGCGGACATGTTGGAACATTTTGACACTTTTTTGGGACCATTGGCATTTATACAGCGATCAGTGCTATAAAAATGCACCGGTTACTGTGTAAATAGCATTGGCAATGAAGGGGTTAACCTGCAGGGGCGCTCTAAGGGTTAACTGTGTTCCCTGGGTGTGTTCTTACTGTGTGGGGACTGCCCTAGCTGGGGAAGGGAAGTGATCACAGCCTCCATGTAGTGGAAGGCTGTGATCACAGCCCTCCCCCCCCCCCCTCACAGAACGGCGGTCCGTGTTTACTTACATGGACCTCCGTTCTTTCACTCCGGGGGGGGGCATTGTGGGTGGCCGGCGGAGATCGAATACGCCGCACCCGCTCCCTGGGCCTCCCCGCACACAGTGAGCGTGCGGGCGCACCTCCGGCGGCACGCGCGCGCTCACTGGGCTCGATCTCGCAGCCGCAGTCATATGACGGCTATCCGTGCAATAGAGCCACCTTGTCGCCGTCAAATGCCGATCAGCGGTCGGCAATCGGTTAAAGGGTATATCCCTTTGTTTTGAGTGTATCGCCTCTTACTGCCTGCTGTGTCTCTGGGTTGGGAAGTGAAAGGAAGTCTCTGAGATGGGATATAGTCAAAATAAAAATTAATTTAAAAAAATTACAATAACCTTAACATTCTCTACTCAAAACTAAAAGAGAAAGATTTTGGCTCTACATACACGTTTAAAGAGAAGTATGGGCAAAGTCCAACACATTTTACCCATACGTCTCTTGTTCGTCACAGGACGGCATTTACTTTTGCTCTTTTGTGACCCTGAATCAGCTTCTAGTGGGCTATTGCCCATTGTCAGCCTATATGTGGCAGAGCCACTCCAGGCTCTGAAATAATTCTGGCAATATTGTGGGGATCCACCCACCTTGCTGATTGACAGATCTTACTCTCCGTGCGCAGCTGAGATCAGAAGACCGCTGCGCCCACGCTATCATATCACTTGCCCGGCACTCCAGTGAGCGACTGACAGTCACTGATCTCTGAGCAGACTGAGGACTGAGTAATCAGTGATCATGTGATCGCTCAGTTCTTGGGCTTATAGCTGACGTGGGACAGCTGCAGCTTTACACCAATGTCGCAGCATAGAGGTGAGTATAGATGTTTGTTTTTTATATACTTCAAGCATCTTTTTTAATAGTGGCCACACCAGTGGCACATCCTCACCTTCTCTTAGCTATCATATCTACTTTGTGCTCTTGAGTCTGTACACTTGTTTTGTCTACTATAAGGGACTCCCACCTTCCCATCCATCTTATAGAAAGGAGAAAACAACAACAGCAGCAGTACTATACCAGTGGAAGTGGGAATCCAAGATGAGTATAACAGTATCCAAGAACATCAGAGAGACAGCGCCACTAGATTATCCAGCAGCTATACGAAGACAGATCAAGGCCATCCCCTGGAAATGGGACATATGCAATGACATCTGCAACAACGCAGGTCACCCACATGTTGTGTACACTTGTAGAACACAGGAGATTACACAAGGTACAGTCATACATTACCACATGAATACAGTGGACAGATGAGGGATTAGCATATAACAAGAGCCTACGTATGTACACATCACCCACTCGGAAAAGTACAAGAGATTAGCCGACGGGGGAAGGTTTTCTCACCCAAAGATGTCAGTGTCTGTCACATGACCTCAGCAATTGACAGCTGTGTGGGGGGTTCGTATGGACCGTGTAATGGGTGAAAAACCAAAGGTAGACTTAAGCCTCGTACACACGGGACGGCGATCGTATACAACGGGTCGTACGAATGACCGTTGTATGTGAAATCGATCGTTAGTACGCGCGATTAGAACATACGACGGTCGCACTACAGAAGTTGTATGAGCAGACTAGAAAACGTTGGTAGTACGACAAGCGGTCATACGACCGTTGTATCGTGTGTACAGAGAAGTTGGTCCATTAGACATCAGAGGACATCAGACATCTGAGCACAATCCCACCATTGACAAACTGTCATCTCCATGGACTTTCTCCTAAACATGCATGCTGGAGGATGAGACTTGGTGATATCTGAGAAGAGATGGTGTGCATCTGAATGCCATCAGCATTGATTTATGGCATCTGGGATTGCAGGAGGGTATTCAGCGGGCCTTCCAGTTTGGGGGCCAACACGTGCGTAAGGTGTCACACTCGTGTGCTGTGGTATTTTGGTTTGGGGGAGCCTCCTACTTTATAAAGGTGCTGGGATATTTGTAGTGGGCTTTTAGGTTTTATGTTGTTAGCTTGCCATTCAATTTCTTGGTCCTTTTATTTTCTTGTCATAGCAGCAGGCAGAGGGTCTATTGGGTCTTTGAAGGCGGTGCTGGTTAAATAATTGTGGAAAATTGTGGGTTGGGCCCATCTGAGGTATGGGTGTCCCTTCCTAACAATAACATTGGGGTATTAATTAGGTTGTATCTGGTAGTATGTAAGTGGTTATTTGTCCCTGAGTCGGTGTAGTTGCGGCTGGGGCTTTTGATTGGGTGGCAGATACAACCGGGTTATCGTGAGTATATAGGCCTTCAAAGACCTTAGACCGGGCATAAGCCCGAGGTTGGTTTACTTGTTATGCATTGACTGTATTATTTGCATTAAATTTGTTTTCTTGTGAATGTTGTGTTTAATGGTTTGTAATAAAAGACTGCTATGGCCATTCGACTCCAAATAAAATGTGTCGTCTGGTCATTTTGGAAGGGATGATTGGTCAAGTGTTTAATGTTTTTTATAGATAATTGGAGCCTCTGCATTCTGTAGGTCCCTCAGCCGTGGCTTTTGAAATTTACAAATGCAGCAGTTTAGACTTTGGATGAAAGGTTTAGCACTGGGAAACACTTTTTGAAAGATAAAAAGTGCATTTTATATACAACTGCATAGATCAGACCAAAATGAGGGACAAATGAGGAGGAAAGAGGGACTGTTTCAAATCAGGGACAGTCCCTCGAAATCAGAGACAGTTGGCAGCTATGAGACATGGACAGACAAGGTTTTTTTTCTGGGGTCTCTGGGCCAGAGATGTTGCAGGATCCTGTCTATGTCCAGAAATAATATTAATTAAAAATAAAGTATGCCTGCACCAATTAGGGAAAAGAACCTCTAATCCCGGCTGCTGTATTAAAATACATAAGGCCCCTTTCACACTTGTGTGGGCCGATTTTTTTTTTTTTACCGCAATTTCACCGCGATTTTGCAGCGATTTGGGATCAGTATGACTTTGTTGCAACTTTGGCTCAATTAAAACATATTATAAAGTCGTACAGAAGTAGTACAGAAATCGCATCTATATTATTCAGGTGCGATTTGTATGATACTTTGAGGGTTTAACATTGAAGTCCATGGACCTCAAGTTGCATCAAAGTTGGACCAAAGTAATGCAGGGACTACTTTGAAGTCGGCACGACTTGAAAGTCGTACAGATATGAATGGTACTCATTGGAAATAATGGGGAATGACTTGTCATGGGACTTTGCAGTCCCAAATCACAGGACAACTTGCACAAGTGTGAAAGGGGTCTAACTGGTATTTCAACTTGTAGGCAGGTTAAGGTGGCATCCACTATGTGGCCTCCTTAAGAGTGTGCCCCTTATAAATTTTTCCAGGAATGAGAGTGATTTCATATCCTCCCTGGCAATATCTCACAAAAGTGAGTACACCCCTCACATTTTTGTAAATATTTTATTCTATCTTTTCATGTGACAACACTGAAGAAATTACACTTTGCTACAATGTAAAGTAGTGAGTGTACAGCTTGTATAATAGTGTAAATGTGCTGTGCCCTCAAAATAACTCAACACATAGCCATTCAATTTCTAAACCGCCGGCAACAAAAGTGAGTACACCCCTTAGGCAGGCCATACATGATCGAATTTCAAAAGAATTTTCTTTCGAAATTATTTTCTGAGAATTTTAGTTCGCATTTCACATTATTAGTGGGCTGCAGCAACAGCTAATTTTCGAGCAGCAATCAAATTGGAGTAATCAGGCATGTTGCAAATTTTTTGAAAAACAAATGATTTTTTAATCAATAATGGGAGAATCGTGCGAGAAATGTAATAGAAAAAGGAATGCACATGAGTGCAAGAAAAGAAAATTCCCAGAAAGAGAAGAGAAAATTATTTTCTGTAGCAACATGAGGTGAAATTGGTCAAATTTCGAAAATCAATGGTGGCACCATCGGATCACAAAATGCACAAAATTTCTAATTTTGAAAAGAAAATTTGTTTGGAATTCGACCGTGTATGGTCTGCCTTAGGATATCAAGTTCTCATAGCTAATAAAAGCAGGTGTGGCCAGATCTGTGAAGCTGCACAAAGGAGATTGGACCCAAACTATTTGAAATTATAATAAGAACTATTAATAAAACATCAAGTGACAAAACTATCCAACTCCACAAACCGTATACAAGCAATAGTGAAATACACAAGACAAGTGAAACCTAGTGAAAAAAAACACCTAAAAAAATATAAGTAACTATGGTGAACTATATACAAAGCTAAGGGGAAATCGGGTAAGGCTGGATCAGGCAGGAGGTGCAAGGAGCAGCTAGTTAAATAGGTCAGGCAGAGAGCTCAGGCAGGGATCAGATACAAGGGGAACAGCTAGAGGCAGCAGGACCATGGTATAGGCAATAGGAACAACTAAAACGTTCAAACAGGGCCAGGACAAAGGGTGAGCAGGAGAGACAGCTGCCCTGGGTGCAATAGTTTATTGCAGGGATGAGGGCGCCCTGTGCCAGTTGCTTCTGTTACAAGCAGACAGGAGTAGTGACAGTGCAATCACTGCTAACCCTAACCCTAAAGAAAAGGGGGGGGGGGCACAGTTTGGCATCCTTTCCCTGGGCACTAGATGACCTTTTCCTGGCATTGGGTTCAAGGCAGTTAGGGTTTGGATAGCAGGCACAAGCTGTTTGGCACACAGAGCAAAAAACTGAGGCACTGTGAGACTCATGAGGTGGGACTAAATACCCTCCTGGCATCCAGCATCAGATGGAGACTAATTTCTGGAAGCTGTTAGCTGCTGAGGGGGACCAGCTGGTGGACAATGGATCTACACCCTTCAGGTCTGATGATCATAGCCCAGGTGCTCCAGTTCCTTAAGGCCCCTTTCACACGGCCATTCCGTTCAGGTCCGCCTTTTTCAGGCGGACCTGAATGGACACTCCATTCTCCTCTATGGAGCAACACATGTCAGTGGTGACATATCCGCCACTCTCCGATCCGATCCGTGCTCCTTAAAATTAGACTGATGGAAACCCTATTTTTCCATCCGTCTGGGGAATGGATCGGATGACAATGGACAGACGGTCCGTTGTCATCCGATATCCCACAGAGGAGAGCGACGCTCTAACAGATCTGTCTCTGCACAGCGAGCAGGGACGGATCTGTCATCCGCCGGCTCAGCGGGGATCAGCAGAGCAATCCCAGCTGAGCAAAAATGGACCCCGCACATAGACACATCCATGTGAAGGGGGCCTTAGGTGACAGGTGATTACTTTCCTAACTTAATTCAATGTTCTCTCCTTAACACACCTGAAATCAGCCTATTTGGTATACTAGATGAGTAACGGTGGCAAAATTATTCAAAATTTTCAAAGAAAGTATTGTTTATGGCCTGTAAGGCTATTTCCGTCAAATGGATGAATCCATCTCCCCTAGTGTGTTTCAGTGGAAATTGTTTATTAATCACATCATACCATATTAGAAAGTTGTGCATGAAAGAAAAAAAAAATACCCCCTTAATTTTCATAAAAATTTTACATGAAAAATATGAGATGGGGGCGTGGCCTGGACATGGCGGTGTAGAGACGTGCTTCTCGTGAGCTCCGGGCCTCCACCTGCTTTCCCCGACCTTTTTACAGCCTACACGCCAGTGAACAAGGCATGCTATCAGCGAAACGATACAGGACACGATCGGCAACCCAGACCCCTCACTCACAGACGTCGCCGGGAACTATACAGCGCTTCTTCCAGAGAGCGGCGCGGCCCTCCCCAGGCGCCATTGTTGCAGCACCTCGTGCTGCACGTACAGAAGCTCAAAACATGCCGGTACACCCTGCCTCCCCTAATGCCTCCGCAGCGCCGGACTACCTAGAGGACACCCCGCCTGCACTAAGATCTCGGATGCAGGATTCCCTCCAACCTCCGCAGAATAATGAATTGGATGGGGACATACGGGCGCTGCTAAGAGCCCTCCCTACTAAACAGGACATAGAAGCTCTGATACAGCGGGTAGAAGAGGCTCATCGCAGAGACATACAGGAGGTGAGAGCAGATGTACAGTCCCTAACGGAGCGGGTTGACTCTGGGGAATCCTCACTACAGGCTCTGGAGCTTCGGATCGCAGAGCTGGAGAAATCTCAATCTACCCAGGTGGCAACTGCGATTGACCTGCAACTACATCTCGAGGACAGGAGTCGCAGGAATAATCTGCGACTTCGTGGCCTGCCGGAGGCAACGGGGGGGTGAAGAAGACCTATCCGCAACAGCGCTGGCCATATTCCAGGAAATATTGGAGGCACCGTTACCTGGGTTGGAATTGGACAGAATACACCGCGCACTAGGTCCCAGATCTACGGACCCCAATAGACCAAGAGACGTGATCTGTAGGATACACAGATACCAGCAGAAAGAACGCATCTTACGCAAAGCCTGGGAAAGGAGAACACTAGATTTTGATGGAGCAAATATCAAAATACTGCCGGACCTCTCTAGAGCAACTCTCCAGAGGAGAGCCTTGTTGCGTCCGGTCCTGGACCTGGCGAGGGACAGTGACTGCACATACAGATGGGGTTACACGCTGTCAACCACTTTTCGGAGAGCCACTGAGACCTTTACTCTCCGCACTCCTGCTGACCTACCAGCGCTATTTTCATTCCTGGGAGTAGACCCTGTTCCGGTCCCGAATTGGTTGGCAATTTTGCCCCGCTCGGCGGGAAGACAGGGCCCCCCTTCCAACCGCGGCCCTCAACCGGCTCGACAACAACGCTCAAGGAGGAGACCTAGACCACCGTCAGGAGAACGTCCGCGTGAGTCAAGGGAAATGTAGTGTGGCCCATCCGTTGGAGTCATACATCCATGTTCTCAGCCCTCAGGTAGCATCATTAGCTACAGACTGTTTCTTCACCTTTTGAACATTAAGCCTACAACGAACCGTATCATTGGGAGTTTCTTTCCTGGACTTTCCCTGGGAAAGGAGAGAGGAGGCGAGCCTGAGAAGAGGCCTGCCAGTACAGGTGACGTTTAAAAGCTTCTCCCCCCCCCCCTTTTTTCCTTCTTCTCAGAGAGCAGAGCTCGTTCCCCCCCCCCCCCTTGGTGGACCCGTGACAAGGCCCCTGATCGGACTCTCAGAGGGCTACCCCTTTACTAACTGGTCTTCCGGTTGGACTCTGCCTGCCCTAGATTGTGATTGCCTGTCCCGCTGTTTCACTGCCCCCCCGTCTGGGGTGTCCCTCCCCGGACCTGTATGGCATACCCCACCAAGAGTCAGCGCTGTTTGAGATCTCCCTTTTCAGTGCTTGCGCCGCTGAGATGGGCTTTGGGAGCTGCCCATTCTGAGGTGCTAACTCCAAGACATTCAGCTGCACTGCCGCTATGCCAGGCCGGGGGGACTCTTCCGAGGAGGGGAGGGGAATAGGTAGTGGGAATGTGTGACTAGAGGGGTGGGGGAGTGCTTCAAGGAGTTGTACGTAGGCCTGATGTTACATTCCGAATACTCCCAGTGTTCTATTACTTATAAGGTATTTGGGCAGTATGTCTCTACCCTAACATATCTGGGTCCCAAGACTCAAGTGTTTTTGTGTTCTGAGTTACAAATGGTTAGTATTGTTACCATGTTGTGATAGCATGCATATATGCTGATGTAGGTCGGGGGGGTAGGTGGGACCGGAGACCCCGTGCTCCGATCTTGTCTATCCACTTCCCCCATTAGGCCCACGCTTTAGTTTCGGTCGTTGACTGAGAAGCGGGACTGCTGGCACTTGCTAGCTTCCAGTGTAGTTTTTTAGATGCGAGCTAAACGCCTCCTTTTTCTTTTTTCTTTTCTTTTCTCCTCTTTCGTTCTTCCTATTTCTATATTATTTTTTTTTTTCTCCTTTCTGTCGCAGGGGGGTGCTCTTCCCACCTGTAACCACTCACACAACCTCTCCTCCCTCCTTCCCCCCTCAACCCACCCTCCCTTCTTTTTCTGTATTTTCAGGAGCGGAGGATGGATGACATCAAGATATTCTCCTTGAACACCAGGGGTCTTAATGTGCCCGAAAAAAGACGAATGCTTATGGCGGACCTCAAACGATTACAGGTAAACATTGCCTTTGTCCAAGAGACACATTTCAGAAACGACAAATTACCGTTACTCAAAAGCAGATACTTCCCCCTAGTGTACCACTCCACCAACCCAGTGGCCAAATCTAAAGGTACCTCCATTTTAATATCCTCCCAGACTCCCTGGACTTTTCAATCTGTATTCAGTGATAGTGCAGGACGCTACATTTTTGTGAAGGGTCTCATAGGAGATGTACAAGTGACCTTGGCTAGTATTTACGCCCCGAATGACAGCCAGGATGCCTTTCTCAGGTCCACATTAGACAAATTAACTGATTTTACAGAGGGCCACTTGATTGTGGGTGGAGACTTCAATGTACCACTGCTCCCGGCCGTGGATACTTCCTCAGGTAAATCGACGATCCCCCCTATCGCTCGTAAGCGAATCGCGAAAGCCTTGCATAAAGCCCAGCTTGTGGATATTTGGAGATTACATCACCCAGGGGAAAGAGACTATTCATTCTACTCGCATCCACATAGAGTATATTCGAGGATCGATTTTTTTTTTTTTTTTTTTTTTTTTCTTGATCCCGCATAGTCAGCTTCAGGCAGTATCCCAAACCTCCTATTGGGAACAGTACATGGTCAGATCACGCACCGATCATGCTGACGTACAAACTAACGGAGGTTTCCGCGTCTAAATCCAGATTCTGGAGACTAAATGAAAGTTTGCTCCAGACGCCGGAAATATTAGCAGACGTGACTAAAGAACTGCAGTTCTATTTTCAAACCAATGACCGAGAAGACTGTGACCCAGGTATCCTGTGGGAGGCACACAAGACGGTGTTACGGGGAGTGCTGATCAAACACGGGGCTAGAGTCAAAAATGAACGCAGGAAACAACTTTCCCACTTATTAGAAAAACGACATGACCTAGAATCTAAACATAAGCACGCAGTCACACCCTCCTTAGAAATGGACTTGCTATCTACTAGAAAGCAAATCACGGATCTGCTTCTCTTTAAAGCGAAAGCAGCCCTACAGCAATGCCGAAGGTTTTCCTACGAAGCAGGGGACAAATGTGGGAAATTATTGGCTCGGTCAGTCAGAGAGCAACGGCTTGCCTCATACATACCAAAGATCGTTACACCACAGGGACATACGGCCGTCTTCCCAGACCAGATCACTGAATGCTTTAGGGAATTTTATTCCTCCTTGTATAACTTACCGGGACCTGAGGTCCCGGCTGCAGAAATAGAAGAATACATAGCATCCTCCCAAATGCCCGTCCTCCCTCCCGATATTCAAGAAGAAATCAAATTACCTATCACCCTGGTGGAACTACAAAACGCAGTAGGTGACATGAAGCCAGGGAAGGCCCCCGGGCCCGATGGCTTCACACTTCAATATTACAAGACCTTCCTACCAACCCTGGGTCCTTTTTTGATCAAATTTTTTAATGGGGTAGGAGCAGATTCAGTCTTCCCAAGGGACACCTTACTAGCCCACATTTTGGTGATACATAAAGAGGGAAAGGACCCCTCTTCATGTGCCAGCTATAGGCCCATCTCACTATTGAATCTGGACTTAAAACTCTTCACTAAAATTCTGGCCAAACGTTTAGCACAGTATTTGGGAGACATAGTACACCTAGATCAAGTAGGGTTTATCCCGACCCGTGAGGCCAGGGATAATACCACTAGGGTCCTCAATCTCCTACACCTCGCACAATCCAAGCGGGCGCCATGTGTCTTTCTCAGCACAGATGCTGAGAAAGCATTCGATAGGGTGAACTGGAGTTTCATCCTATCAACACTGAAACATATGGGTATACATGGGACTATGCTCAATTGGATAGCTACAATATACTCTACCCCATCAGCGCAAGTGAAGGTAAATGGGGTCCTCTCAGCACCATTCTCAATTAGAAACGGGACGAGACAGGGATGCCCCCTGTCCCCGTTGCTCTTTGCCCTCTCACTGGAACCCTTTCTATGTCATATCCGTCTAAACCAGAACATCCAGGGATTACAGGTGGGAGGTACCCAATTTAAAATCGCGGCCTACGCCGACGATCTACTCTTTACACTAACATCCCCTGAAATATCACTACCAAACCTCCTACGGGAATTCTCCAGGTACGGGATAGTCTCGAACCTGAAAATCAATTACTCGAAATCAGAGGCGATGGGGATTGGGATGACATCTCAACACTTCCTACGCTTTCACTCAAACTTTAGCTTCAAATGGACTGACTCGAAGATAAGGTATTTGGGCACAGACATTCCAAACGATATTTCAAAAACTTTTGAATACAATTTCCCACCTCTCCTGGCTAAGACGCGTGTTCTCCTGGAAAAGTGGAACACAGGACTGCACTCATGGTTCGGCAGAATTAACCTGCTGAAGATGAGCATTCTTCCTAAATTTCTTTACTTAATGCAGGCTCTCCCAATCAAAATTCCTACCTCGTTTTTTAAGCAGGTGAACTCCCTCTTCTTTAAATTTCTTTGGGCAAGCAACAAACCCCGCTTGCCCAGGGCGCAGCTGATCCTCCCCAAATGTGAGGGAGGCCTGGCTGTGCCCGACATGAGTTGTTACTACCAAGCAACTCATTTGGGGAGAATTATAGACTGGAACCGTCACCACTGTGCAAAACTTTGGTCCCAGATAGAACAGGCACAAACTTCTGTTTCTTTGAAGGGGGCATTATGGTGCTACGATTCCCTCCCTACAACATTGAAAGCACATCCAACTATAGGGACCACACTATACATAGGTTCCCGCTCCTCTAGGAAACACTCGCTCATGACTAGGGAGTCCCCTCTCTTCCCAATACTAGGGAACCCCTCATTCACACCTGGCCTTGACCCCATGGAATTTGACAGTCTGAGGGAAAAAAACCTGGACAAAGCCTCCTCATATTTAAGGGCAGGGAGGTGGTTATCGATTGGTGACTTGACCAACCCCTCAGATCAATTTCAGCTACCTTTTTGGAGTGCGATCAAGCTTCACCACTTTCTCCATTCATTACCAAATCCAACGAAGTATGACAGACAATTGACCGCCTTTGAGGAGGACTGCTCTGCCACTGACCCCCTGCCCCATGTCCTTTCTAGGACTCACTCCTTACTGATTAATCCACCGGACCAACCACGACTCGCATGCCTGGGGAAATGGGAAAAAGACTTACAATGTACCTTTTCTAAAGCTCAAGCCCAAACCATAATTGACCTGACCATGAAGACCTCAATTTGCACCAAAACCCAGAAAAATAATTTCAAAATATTGACGAGATGGTACCTCACACCTTCTCAACTACATACATTTTACCCAAACACATCGGACCTATGCTGGCGATGTGGCAGTGAGAGGGGGACCCTACTGCATATTTTTTGGTCTTGTCCCATGTTGGCCCAATATTGGAGTGGCATCCGCTTAATCATACAGAAATTTACAGAATATGAGATACCGGCAGACCCAGCTTTCTTCCTACTCCATGTATCCAAAATATCACCCAAAAGGTATAAAAAGTCAGTGGTGAGACATCTGGTGAACGCGGCAAAGGCCTGCATACCCTTAAAATGGAAAAGCACTGACCCCCCCGACGATAGCGATGTGGATGCGTAGGGTGGAGGACATTAATAAAATGGAGGACTTAGTGCTCACATCCCAACACAAACATGAGAGATATTCCAAGACATGGAGTCAATGGAATATATTCTCTCTTTCCGATGAAGGCAAAGCTGCAACAACCACCTGACATGGGGATACAATATCTCCTGTTTGGGTATTGCCGGTTCAAATGTCAATACACACCCTCCGCTCCTGAATCCTGGTCCTTAACCCCCCCCCTCCCTCCCCTCCCTCCCTTTCTTCCTACACTTCTGCTGCTTTTTCTTTCTTCTTTCTCGGTTACAAAGAAACCGTAGCTTTTCTTTGCTACTTTAGAGCCTGCGGTGCCCCTTTCTGGAATGGAGCCACGCAGATGCGTGGTTGATTTTGGAGAGGGGAGACATGCAGTGGGCACTTTGATTTGAAATCTGCAAATTCAGGGGATCTGGGCAGGATTGCAACATGTACTAATATAAGTAAACCCTTTATGATGTAATGGACGGTGGGTGCTTCGGCTCCATCTAATATGAGGTTTTCTCTGCCCTTCTGTCTGTAACCCTTGCCCGGGTCTGAATGTAACTATTGTTTTTTATTTTTCCTCTTATGTTTTGTTGGGGAATTTCTCCATCTTGTGAAAACTTAATAAAATTTATATTTGAAAAAAAAAAAAAAAAGAAAAATATGAGATGAGTTGACCTAGTCCAAATACAATAACAATTATGGTCCACTAAATGTTTATCTTTACGTAGTATATAACCTAAGTAAATATACTGTATATCATACCGATTCACCCTTGACCATGGATGAACTCAAGCATGTGCAAATCATAGTCCAAACCTACCTCAGCTATCTTGCCAAGAAACCGTCAGTGCACACTGCCAATGGTAGGAGGCCGAGGCATTCCCCTCAGTGCTTTACAGCTGCATGCGAACAAAGGGTGTGTAGTGCTGCCCCCTTGAAGGTCGTTTGAGATATCGATTCCCCCTTGGTCCTTCCTACTTCTAGCGTCCTCCACTGCCCCTGACACTCTGGGTTCACTCATTTTGGTGCAAATGATCAAGTCTTAACACTTTTTAATAGTAATAGAGACCACAACAAGATGTAAGCTCCAAATCATTTACTTATAAGCGCTATTGCTGTAGCTCCCAGAGCTAAACTCATTTTCTTAAAAGAATAAGTAGACAACTTGTTTAATAAACAAAGAATATCAAATTGACAATTCTGATACACACTTTTATGGAGAACATATAAATGAACAAATATATTCACCACTCCATATTAACTATTTGATAATATCAAGGAAAAAAAAAAACATATATATATATATATATATATATATATATATATATATATATATTAAATCCTCCCGTAGAGCTTAATCAGATATCTGGTGGTCAAAAGGATGATCTGACAAATAAGATGTAGATGAATACAATGCATAAGGATTGAGTAAAAGACTCACTGTATTATTATATCAAGTTAAGCGAATGACACTCTGATATATTAATACTGCTCAATGGGGCTTAACCAAGGTTATTATAACTTTACAATATTTCACTGTATGACAACCCAAGTATCATTAACCAACAACAATGGTTTAACTGAATTCTCCTGCTCTAGTTCAGAGAGTTCCTTTGAAGAATTTACTTTGAATTTGGTCAAGTGAGAAATGGTCACTGCAAAGACAAGGATCCTGATGTTACAGTTCAGTCTAATCTTCTGCCGACTTTAGTTAATTCCAAAGTTTGGTGTCTGTATAACCGTGTCCACTAATCCCTGGGATAGGGCACAAATAGGCATGCTTGATTAAACTTTAGAAGAAAGCCTTGGTAGTGATTACTGACTCCAGGAAATACTGTATACTGTATATCTGTTAAAGGTTGGCCTGTGCACAGGTTATTGTATTCCACTAGGAAATCTGAGTCTGTACTAACAGAAGAGATATAGAAACAACTGAGTATATTCAGGGGGTAGGCTTCCGCCTGCTCACCACACCAATCAGTTGATCACAGAAAGCGGTCCGGCTGTTCAGGCTGTGCTGACGCTGGAACTGATGGTATCCGCTTGCTCTTTGCTTTGGGGAAAACGGCTTCCACTGCTCTCCCCGCAGTTCTCTCCACTCTGCAGATGCCGCTGACTCTGGAACAAACTCAGGTGCTGGTACGCTAGTTCCGCTGGTCACTCACTGGAACTAGGAAACGCTGCAGCTTGCTGGGGTACAGTGTAAAATCAGCCTGCTGGATTACTTGTCTTAGACTGCAGGCCGCAATCCTGCTGGAAAACACACAGGTCTCCCCTGGTCGATCATGCCGTCCAAAGAGATTGGAGCCGACTCCTCCCCCCACTCAAATAGGCTCTCCCACAAAGCATCACTCCATCAAAGAGCCCCTCCCATAGTACAGAACCCTGGGAAATGGAGTCCCTCCCTGCAGAATCCAGGGGCAAACTCCCTCTGCAGCACCACAAGTCCCGCAAGCGGAACCCCCATATGATCACTCCATTCAGCAGCCTCAGAACCAGAGGGGAATCCCCACAACACTAACAAACACAAAATGTCCCCATGCTAAAGGAGCACTACATGACTCCTGGCTACAGGTGTTCAGCCGCATTGTGGGAATTGCCTCTGTTGGTTACCATTGGCTCTGTGCAGTGACAGCTTCCTGGCTGGATAGTTCAGTTGGGTTCAGACAACAATCTGAACACGCCTACATTCGTCCATGCCCAAGACTATCAATGTTTACAATTTTTTTTCTTTTATTTCTTATGTTGATTGCTTATTTTTATACAACATTGTCTTCTGAATGTAACGCAAATTCAACTATGTGGGCTTTATTTTATTTTTTTATGATTGTTTGAGCTTTATAAAAAGACATTAAAGCGGAGTTTCGCCAAAAAGTGTAACATCCGCTTTAAAGGAAAGTGACCCCCTGACATGCCACGATTGGCATGTAATTCTTTTTTTTGGGGGGGGGGCGGGGACCCAGTTTTCACAGGGTCCCAGCTCCACTTCCCCTCCTAGAGCCGCGGCTCTGGAAGGAATTTCACCCCCCTCGGTGATCTTCTGGGACACGTCACAGGTCCCATAAGATACTCCGGCCATTCACAACGCACAGCGTGACTCGCACATGCGCAGTGCGTGCCCAGCTTTGAAGCCAAAGCCGGGTGCCCACAGTTATGATGCCAGCGCCGCTGAGGGGAGGGGGAGAAGAGCGAGCCCTCGGGCGACCACATCGCTGGAGCGAGGGACAGGTGAGTGCCCGATTGTTAAAAGTCAGCAGCTACACTTTTTGTAGCTGCTGACTTTTAACTGGGTGGAACTCCGCTTTAAATTAGAAGACTAACTATTATTGTCTATATTGTTTTGGAATATTTGTTAAAGAGGAAATTCACTCTGGTTTCTCATAAAGAACATGAAATGTCAGCAGCCACGTACTGTATACTGTAGCTGATTTATAAGAAAGAAACACTTACCAGTCCATGGAGTCCAGTGATTTCTTCACACTAGACAATTCTTCACTGGGCTTATGCTCTCTAGCACCGCCATCTTTGATTTGGAAGCCAGCTGTGAAAGGTGCTGCTTAAAGGTGTAGCTTAGTTACATAGATTCCCATTATGTTGTATGGGGATCACAGACCTTGGTGAACCCATTACGTGACAAGGGGAAACACCTAAAAGAGGCAGGACTGATACTACACACAGCCAAAAGTTTTGAGAATTACACAAATATTCATTTTCACAAAGTCTGCGCCTCAGTTGTTGGCAATTTGCATATACTCCAGAATGTGATGAAGAGTGATCAGATGAATTGAAATTAATTGCAAAGTCCCACTTTGCCATTAAAATGAACTTAATCCCATAAAAAAATATTTCCACTGCATTTGTGAAGAAGGATTCAGGGCGCCCAAGAAAATCCAGCAAGCGCCAGGACCGTCTCCTACTGTTGATTCAGCTGCGGTATCGGGGCACCACCAGTGCAGAGCTTGCCCAGGAATGGCAGCAGGCAGGTGTGAGTGCATCTGCAAGCACAGTGAGGAGAAGACTTTTGGAGGATGGCCTGGTGTCAAGAAGGGCAGCAAGGAAGCCACTTCTCTCTAGGAAAAACATCAGGGACAGACTGATATTCTGCAAAAGGAGTGGGGATTGGACTGCTGAGGACTGGGTTAAAGTAATTTTCTCTGATGAATCCCCTTTCTGATTGTTTGGGGCATCCAGGAAAAAAACATTGTCCGGAGAAGAAAAGGTAAGCGCTACCATCAGTCCTGTGTCATGCCAACAGTAAAGCATTCTGAGACCACTAATGTGTGGGGTTGCTTCTCAGCCAAGGGAGGGGCTCACTCACAATTTTGCCTAAGAACACAGCCATGAATAAAGAATGGTACAAAAACATCCTCCGAGAACAACTTCTTCCAATCATCCAAGAACAGTTTGGTGATGAGCAATGCCTTTTCCAGCATGATGGAGCACCTTGCCATAAGGCAAAAGTGATAACTAAGTGGCTTTGGGAACAAAACATCGAAATTTGGGGTCCATGGCCAGGAAACTCCCCAGATCTTAATCCCATTGAGAACTTGTGGTCAATGCTCAAGATGAAGCTGAACAAAAAAACCCCCCACAAATTCTGACAAACTCCAAGCATTGACTATGCAAGAATGGGCTGCCATCAGTCAGGACGGGGCCCACAAATTGATTGACAGCATGCCAGAGAGAATTGCAGAGGTCTTGAAAAAGAAGGGTCAACACTGCAAATATTGACTCTTTGCATAAACTTCATGTAATTGTCAGTAAAAGCCTTTGACACTTGCTTGTAAATATACTTCAGTAACATCTGACAAAAAGACCTAAAAGCACTGAAGCATCAGACTTTGTGAAAATAATATTTGTGTCATTCTCAAAACTTTTGACCACGGCTGTAGAGTGGTATAAGTCCTCAGAAGATCAAATGGTGTACCATACAGTCTATAGGATATACCGTGGTTGCAACCTCATCCCAAAAGTGATTACTACACAAGTAGGTTCCCCCCCAACAAAAGGGACTTTAAATAGGTTGACCAACCACTGACATTATATTAAAAAATATATTTTATTATATATATATATATATATATGGTATGAATTAAAAGAATCATTGAATATGAACAAGACAAAGGGAAAAAGCAAAATCAAAATAACATATACATTAAAAGCAGTCACAATTTCATTGCACCAAATGTTGCCTTGAAGGAATGTTGCTCTAAAGAGCACAACTGATGAGTCCGTTGTCCGCAAGTATGGTGCGGTTACCCTCCGTGATGGAGTGCGGTTACCCAACATATATGTTTCGGAGCCTTTAAGCCCTTCATCAGGGGTAGCTGTACAACAAACTGTGGCAACTGGGTGTATATTGTAGTAAAAAAATCTTTTTTCTTTTTTTCTTCTCTAGTAAGGAGGAGACAAAAACATAACATTAACAATCTTGTGACCAATGACCTGGATTACATGACCATCACCCCATAGGTGAGACATAAATGCTACGATCTCTAGAGATACCTGGGTATAGATGATCACAAATACACCCCACACCTGTGGGGGGAGATAGAGGTTAAATGATGCTGTTGATGGGTGGACAGATCCTGTCAATAAGGCGCGGCTTGGTATAACCAAAAATTGTAAGGAAAGCATCAAATATAATCTGAAAAAAAAATAAAACTGAGTAAATGAACACCCTATTGGTCAACCTATTTAACCACTTCCCGCTCGGCACATTGACAAATGACGTCCGGGCGGGGGGTTCATTATCCTGACTGGACGTCTATTGACGTCCTCAGGATAATCCGCGATCACGCGCCCCTGGGGGCGCGCATCGCGGCGATCGGTGGTGCCATGGGTCAGGCTGACCCACCGCATTACCGACCGAGGTAAAAGGCTTCGATCCGAAGCCTTTTACCATGTGATCAGCCGTGACCAATCACGGCTGATCACAGTGTAAATAGGAAGAGCCGCTTATCGGCTTTTCCTCTGCTCAGGTCTGCAGACCTGAGCAGCAGAGAGCCGATCGGCTGCTCTCCTGACAGGGGGGGGGGCCGCGCGGAACATTTATCAGCGC
>BLSH010504450.1:174977-191523 GCA_018402905.1 Glandirana rugosa
ACCCGCCGGAGACACCAGGAAGGGACCACCAGGACCCGCCGGAGACACACTATAGGCCCCCCCCCCCCGAGGGACCACTTATCAGCGCAGCCACCCTCAGGATCACCCCACTGGACCACCAGGGAGCCGGATCAGGACCACCAGGGAGCCCCCCCCCCCCGGATATCACACAGAGGCCGCCCAGGACCACCAGGGAAGGACCACAGAGGCCGCCCAAGACCACCAGGGAGCCCCCACTAGACCACCAGGTAAGTGCATTATTGTGCACTATAGGGATGGCACTGTGCCCATGTATGATGCCTGCCAGTGCCATCCCTAACAGTGCTTGTTGCACCTGTGCCCACCACTGCCACCTATCAGTACCCACCTGTGACACCTATCAGTGCCCACCTGTGCCACCTAAACATGCCACCTATCAGTGCCCATCAGTGCCGCATATCAGTGCCACTTATCAGTGCCGCCTATGAGTGTCCATCAGTGCCACGTATCAGTGCCCGTCAGTGTTGCTTGTCAGTGCCGCCCATCAGTGCTGTATATGTGCCCCATCATCAGTGCAACCTTATCAGTGCCACCTCATCAGTGCCAATCTGTACTGCCTCATCAGTGCCCGTCAGTGTAGCCTCATCAGTGCCCATCAGTGTAGCCACATCAGTGCCCGTCAGTGAAGGAGAAAATGTACTTTATACAAACTTTTGTGACAGAAACAAAGAAACATTTTTTTTTTTTCAAAATTTTCGGTCTTTTTTTTTTCTATAGCGCAAAAAATAAAAACCGCAGGGGTGATCAAATACCACCAAAAGAAAGCTCTATTTGTGGGAACAAAATGATAAAAACTTTGGGTACAGCGTCGCACGACCGTGCAATTCTCATTCAAATCGCAACAGCACTGAAAGCTGAAAATTGGTCTGGTAGGGAAGTGTTCTAAGTGCATGGTATTGAAGTGGTTAAAGTCCCTTTTGTTTGGGGGGAACCTACTTGTGTAGTAGTCCTCAGAAGATGGTCAGAGACAGAGCAAACAGCAGACAGTGGCAGATGCATCAAACTGTTGGCCGGATCAGACACTTACATGCAACCTGTCCAGACCTTGGACAGGTAGACACAACAATGACTGACAATAGCAGAGATGTCAGACCAATGATCAGGATAACCACATACAACCTGAGTACCAACAATTTGCAGTGAATATCCACAACATGAACAAACAAGCATTAGCTAGACCAAAATACAGAACATGAGCAAGCAGACTAAACTGCTGATCAGGCCCAGCAGACTCTTTAGGCATTCTTGATTAGGGCTAGTGTGTAGTATGCTGCAGAGACCTTAGCTACAGTGCTGAATAATGACCAGCAGATGGTGAAGGTTCAAAACTGAATGTTACAAGAAGAAGCAGATTATTTGAAAATGGAATAAGAACCAGTGTGCTTTAGGATATAAGAAAAAAACATGAATTGATCAGCCATGCAGGTTGTGATGTGTAGGATGGGTCATTTTAGGTTTTATAAAGTAGTAACAGCAACAAGGTTGGAAGTAGCTGCACTCAAACGATCCAATTTCCAAAAACGATTTTATTGCAACAAAGGGTGATATAGACAACGAACGAAAGGTCCAGCTGACGTGTTTCGCACCCTACAGTAGGTGCTTACTCATAGCTTTGAGTAAGCACCTACTGTAGGGTGCGAAACGCATCAGCTGGACCTTTCATTCGTTGTCTATATCACCCTTTGATGCAATAAAATTGTTTTTGGAAATTGGATCGTTTGAGTGCGGCTGCTTCCAACCTTGTTGCTGTTACTACTTGATTGCTTCATCAGCCTGCACCTGCCCTTGTGAGTCAGCACACCAGATCCACACAAGCTGTGTTACCCTCTGAGCGGTGAGCCTGCACTATTAGGTTTTATAAAGGATGTGCTTAGAAGTATTTAGCTTCCTTCTGATAAAAAAAGCTAATTTCCTTCCTATAGAAGCTGCTGTATTGATATTACAAGCATGTCTCACAGCTAAATGTGCTTGTGGGTTGCCAGCATACGGCTGAGCCACAGGATGTCAGCGTGATTCCTCACCATCACATATGTACAATCATAAGAAATCAGCACGACATACCAGAGAAAATATCAGGATGGATACATTCAATGTTCAGAGCATTCCTTTTCTTTCGTTTTATCTTTTAGGTTTCATCTCCCATCTATATTGGCATCACTGTAAGGACTCAACCACATGTGAAATGTTTAATCGCTTGAGAAAAGCATGAGATTATCTCCTTGTTGTTTGCTCATTTGCAATGCACTGGTTCCTGTGCTTTGCCAATGAGGCTGTTGTCAAAAATCTCACTGCATTAAAAAGTGACTGTTGGTGCCGGACTTCCATCACTGGAACCTGTAGGCACACAGCCATGGGTGCTCAAAGCAATCCCCACCTGCCAAAGTCACGTCTTCTAACATTTTCTCTTTTTTTCTAGTCTTTGTCTAGCTTAGAATATTGTTACATTGTGAATATAAAGTTGCGTGAGATTAATTCATTTTTAATGGTGAAAACAAAATGCGCAACCAAGGACTGTACAGGGAAATGCAGCTTAATTTCCTAAATTTGGTCATAAGAAACTCCTAACGTGCCAAGTGCTCTTCAGTTGCTTAGAGTTAAAGTGTTTGTAAATCTCAGACATGAAATATGAACAAAGCATATCCTTATATAGTGTGTACTCAGGCCCACTGATGGAGGGGTACCACCAAGCCTCCTGGGCACACAGAGGGACCTGGACAACCAGGGGATCGGTGCAGTGGAATGGGAAGACAAGTACAGAAAGATGCACTGTATCTGTGTCTCTCTCTTCAGCAGCTGAAAGCCAGTTCCCCCCCCTGTCTTCCTCCTGCCGGCTTTCAGCTGCTGGAGGGAGAGACACAGACACGCTGTGGACTCTAGTGTAAAAGGGAACTCTGATGTAAGGGGGTTTCTGCTCACCAAAGCCCCCACTTACATCAGAATTTCCAGCATTCCCCCTTAAATCATGGTTCCCAAAGGCCCCCTTGCCTCAGAGTCCGCAGAGCACCCCTTACATCTGAGTCCCCCTTACCTTAGTGTACTAGTTCGGAGGCAGGACAGAGAATGGAGGGAGGGGGCCTATGCACTTGGTGGTTGTGTTACTTGGTTAGTTGGGGAGCATAGGTGTGTGCAACCCGGACAGCATCGGGAATCTGCACCGTGCTGGGTGATTAGGGTGTGCCCATCCCTATCCGAGGAGGGCTGCATCTACCGGGCATTGGACCGTGTTTGTGATGTGACATTGGTTGGCTGTCCCTCCTAGTAAAGACCACTGAGCTCTGGGAGTATTTGACTGTTTTTCTTGGTGTGCCCAGGCATGCCTAAATTGAGGGGGGGGGGGGGTACAGTCTGGTCTGAATAATGCGTCAGAGTTTCAGGTGGCCAGAAACCTGGACACATGATTCAAAACCCGGACTGTCCGGGTGAATCCTGGATGGGTGGCAACCCTACATGTTCTGTTTAGTAAAGGGTTAAAATTTGTTGTTCCGGCTGTAGAGCAAGGTTGTTTTTCATAGGAAAGCTACCATGCTGGTCCAAATTCTTGCTGAACAGTACCTGGAATTGTGGAGATATGGAAGCCGAACACCAAATGTCACCTCATCAGGTCTTCATTAGGGATGGGCCCCCGGTTCGAGTCGACCGCATCGGGTGTTCGCCTGTTCGGCGCAACCCAAACATTATGGGGAGTTTGCGGGAAATTAGAGCGCCCCATAATGCATTCCAATCGCAGGGAAATGCCGCAAGCTGATTGGCCAAAGCATGCACATGACCTGCGTGCTTTGGCCAATCACAGCGCGCTCTGCTGTGAGAGCTATGACTGGCCAAAGGCAGGGTGCCTTTAGCCAATCACTGCTCAGCAGCCACACCCACACTACATAAAGCCGCTGGTAAAGTGGCTCTATGTAGTGGGTGAATATTATGGAGAGAGACAGAGAGGGAGCTTAGCTAGCGGCTAGCGTGTAGGCAGTTTAGTATTGACAATGAGATATACTAGATAGTGCAATCTGTATACAGTCAGTTAGCGCAGGCAGTGCAAGAATATACAGTATCTCACAAAAGTGAGTACACCCTTCAAATATTTGTAAATATTTTATTGTATCTTTTCATGTGACAACACTGAAGAAATGACACTTTGCTACAATGTAAAGTAGTGAGTGTACAGCTTGTATAACAGTGACAATTTGCTGTCCCCTCAAAATAACTCAACACACAGCCATTAATGTCTAAACCGCTGGCAACAAAAGCGAGTACACCCCTAAGTAAAAATGTCCAAATTGGGTCCAATTAGCCATTTACCCTCCACGGTGTCATGTAACTCATTAGTTTAGTTTAACAAGGTCCCAGGTGTGAATGGGGAACAGGTGTGTTACATTTGGTGTTATCGCTCTCAATCTCTCATATTGGTCATTGGAAGTTCAACATGGCACCTCATGGCAAAGAATTGTTGCTCTACATAAAGATCGCCTAGCTATAAGAAGGTTGCCAAGACCCTGCAACTAAGCTGCATCATGGTGGCCAAGACCATACAGCTGTTTAACAGGACAGGTTCCACTCAGAATGGGCCTCGCCGTGGTCGACCATAGAAGTTGAGTGCATGTGCTCAGCATCATATCCAGAGCTTCTATTTGGGAAATAGATGTATGACTGCTGCCAGCATTCCTGCAGAGGTTAAAGCAGTGGGGGGTCAGCCTGTCAGTGCTCAGACCATACGCCGCACACTGCATCAAATTGGTCTGCATGGCTGTTGTCCCAGAAGGAAGCCTCTTCTAAAGATGATGCACAAGAAAGCCAAACAAACAGTTTGCTGAAGACAAGCAGACTACTGGATTACTGAAACCATGTCCTGTGGTCTGATGAGACCAAGATAAACGTATTTGGATCAGTTGGTGTCAAGCGTGTGGGGCGGCAACCAGGTGAGGAGTACAAAGACAAGTGTGTCTTGTCTATAGTCACGCATAGTGGTGGGAGTGTCATAGTCTGGGGCTGCAAGAGTGCTGCCGGCACTGGGGAGCTACAGTTCATTGAGGGAACCATGAATGCCAACATGTACTGTGACATACTGAAGCTGAGCATGATCCCCTCCCTTCAGAGACTGGGCCGCAGGGCAGTATTCAAACATAATGACCCAAACACACCTCCAAGATGACCACTGCCTTGCTAAAGAAGCTGAGGGTAAAGGTGATGGACTGGCCAAGCATCTCCAGACCTAAACCCTATTGAGCATCTGCGGGGCATCCTCAAACGGAAGGTGGAGGAGCGCAAGGTCTCTAACATCCACCAGCTCTGTGATGTTGTCATGGAGGAGTGGAAAAGGACTCCAGTGGCAACCTGTGAAGCTCTGGTGAACTACATGCCTAATAAATGGCTTTAGCCAAACACTAACCATGGGTGAAAGAAATGTTTTTGTGTTATTTATATTCTCTGAAAAATGGCCAAGAAATCATAAATTCTGCCAGGGTATGTAAACTTATGAGCACAACTCTGTGTGTATGTATGTATGTGTGTGTGTGTGTATGTAATATATATATAATGTTTGGGGGTTCTAAGTAATTTTCTAGCAAAAAAAAATGATTTTAACTTGTAAACAACAAGGGTAAAAAAGGGCTCCGGGGCTGAAGTGGCTAAGCATTATTAAATGTCACTGCTCCTGAAAAAAAACAATTGATTTTAAAACTTTTTTTTGCCTTGATACGTATTCCCTAGGGCAGGACTCAGGTCCCCATGCACCCTTTATAGCAATAACTTGCATATAAGCCTTTAAAATTAGCACTTTTGATTTTTCATGTTCGAGTTCCATTGATTTTAATGGCGTTCCCGTGTTAGCACAAATTTTTTGCCTGTTTTGCATGTTCTGGTGCGAACTGAACCAGGGGGTGTTCGGCCCATCCCTAGTCTTCATCTATCATGAGCAATGTGAGAACACTGCTATTTCCTATCCTAGAAAGGAGATCTTAAATGTAGTGCAGAACAGAAGAACTGGACTCTTTTGACGGCAGATTGTAGCCGTGTATCGACCTCTAGTGGCTGTTTTGTATACTGCACATCATATGTAAATTGGACAGTTGTATGCAAAACTTTAGGAACCCCTGACAATTTCCATGATTGTCAATTATAAATATTTGGGTGTTTGGATCAGCAATTTCATTTTGATCTATCAAATAACTGAAGGACACAGTAATAGTTCAGTAGTGAAATTAAGTTTATTGGATTAACAGAAAATGTGCAATATGCATCAAAATGAAATTATGCTTATGTACGTAATTTCCACTTCAAGCTATTTTTTGAGCGTGTTTTATATTTTTATTGCTTTGGAAATTGTTAACATTTAAATAAAATGTAATTTTAAACGGTACTACTCCATGGGAACCCTCTTTATTTTTCACACACACATGTGACCACGGGAAAGGACATCACCAAGACGGACTACAAGGTTCAGGCTGGACCCGCTGCACAGAGGCGTAGGACTGTGAATGCGCTGTACCCCCCAGAGGGGTGAAACCATCTGGTAAGCATACATCTACCCTTTATTATCACCCAAGCACTAAGAGCACCAAGAGGTTTCCAAGGATTGCCCTGCACCACCAGAGGGAGCAATCAAGGAAGAGCACAAGTCACCTTATCACCAATATTGAACATTGCACTTTATGAACTTTTTTATCTGCAACACTTTGGATACACAGGATTTATGTTGATTATCTCATGACCATGTATATTTAAGGAGGAGCACAAGTCACCTTTATCACCATCATTAATTGTACAAAAGATTTTTTCTGCAGTTTGGTTTTAAGCTGAGCATTGTAAGCACCATTTTAAAAAGAACCTTTTTTTTCTGCACCTTGGTTTATAAGAATTGTTTTATACTGATTTAAGCTGAGCATTGTAAGCACCACGTTGTATTACTCGTGTATATTAGAACAGCGCCATACCTACTCCTGTTCACATCACTCTACCCAAATATTTATAAATGACAATCATGGAAATTGCCAGGGGTTCTTAAAGTTTTGCATACAACTGTATTTTCAGCATGCACGTATTTGAAGATATGCAATTTACAATTAATGTCATCAGGAGAAGAAAATGATTATGCGAGTTCAATATCTAATGGCATCCACATTCCCAAATAATTGTATTTAAATTAACCCTAATATAACGCAGCTCTAATGACTTCAGCTTTAACACTTGCACATGCTCTATGGAGAGCGATTTTCACATTTCTGCTATAGCCTATTGATTTAGCAATAACTTTGTCATTACCTAAAGCCTAACTTCGGGCAAATAAAAACGTGTTCCTTGCTGTGGGGCTTTGCCCATATTGCAAGGGTTAATTTTTTGTTTATAACTAGGAAAACATTAAAATACTTTATATATTATATTAATATAATTTTTATGGGGGGGGCAGCAAACAATCCACGCCCCCCGGTTGGACACAGGCCCCACCCCCCCCCCAGTCAGTCGGTCACCAGCCCCACACTTACCCCATCTAGGTTGAGGGCATCACTTCCTTGAGGCGGCAGCTTCACCGTGCGTCTTCTCCTGCTGGGCTTCATGGTGGCTTCTCCTGCTTCTCCTCCCTCCTCCTCGGTGGCCAAAAGGGTCGCTTCTCCTGTCGGCCAATTGGGTGAACGAGAGGAGAATCAGGAAGACAATAGCGAATATTTATTTGCTATTGTCACACAACTGGGTGGGCTTGGGCGCAGTGCCCTGCAAAGGGACTGAAAAGGGACTTTTTTGCACAGCAGATTGTGTATGTAATAGAATTCAACTGAGCTGCACCAAAAGCGCAAGTGGCAGGTGCGCACACAGGTGCGCACGCGGCAGGTGCGCAGATGCAGGCCGTCACTGGCGCCAAACAGTCTATTTGAGTGGTCAGCACCAGGAAACAAATGCTGTCCATTCCACAGCGTTCCTGTGATCCCCTGTCAGGCCCAGACTGGCCATAGGGCACACTGGGCATTTGCCCGATGGGCCAGGGCCTCCAGGCTGCATGTGAGAAGAGCGGCCTGTTGATGACAGGCCTCATAGCAGAAGATAAGCGGCCCGGACAGGGGTAACATGGGCTGCGGCCGCCACTCACCACCAACTATGTGGCCGTGCAGGGGACAGACACATGCACTCAGGAGTCGGTGGACAACGACAGCCTCTCTATTAATCACCAGCTGACACACGGTGACAACTACACAGGGAGGAAGGTGAGTGCACTGAACTGATCCATGTATATGTTACATCTAAAGTCCCGCTCTGTAGCGGCAGGGAAATTGGGTGGAATTGGGCTATCTCTGATGGTCTGAGGCTGTCTATCTGGTGCTCTGGGGCTGTCTCTGGTGGTCTGGGGCTGTCTCTGGTGGTCTGGGGCTTGTTTATCTGGTGGTCTGGGGCTGTCTCTAGTGGTCTGGTCTGGGGCTGTCTATCTGGTGGTCTGATCTGGTCTGGTGCGGTCTCTGGTGGTCTGCTGCTGTCTCTGGTGGTCTGGGGCTGTCTATCTGGTGGTCTGGGGCTGTCTAGTGGTCTGGAGCTGTCTCTGGTGGTCTGGTCTGGGGCTGTCTCTGCTAGTTTGGGGCTGGCTGTGTGGTGGTCTGGTCTGGTTTGGGGCTATGTCTGCTGGTTTGGGGCTGTCTATCTGGTGGTCTGGTCTGGGGCTGTCTCTGCTGGTCTGGGGCTGTCTATCTGGTGGTCTTGGGCTGTCTCTGGTGGTCTTGGGCTGTCTCTGGTGGTCTGTGGCTATCTATCTGGTGGCCTGGTCTGGGGCTGTCTATCTTGTGGTCTGGTCTGGGGCTGTCTCTGGTGGTCTGGGGCTGTCTCTGGTGGTCTGGGGCTGTCTCTGGTGGTCTGGGGCTGTCTCTGCTGGTCTGGGGCTGTCTCTGCTGGTCTGGGGCTGTCTATCTGGTGGTCTTGGGCTGTCTCTGGTGGTATGTGGCTATCTATCTGGTGGTCTGGGGCTGCCTCTGGTGGCCTGGTCTGGAGCTGTCTATCTTGTGGTCTGGTCTGGGGTTGTCTCTGCTGGTCTGGGGCTGTCTATCTGGTGGTCTTGGGGTGTCTCTGGTGGTCTGTGGCTGTCTCTGGTGGTATGTGGCTATCTATCTGGTGGTCTGGGGCTGTCTCTGGTGGCCTGGTCTGGAGCTGTCCATCTTGTGGTGTGGTCTGGTGCTGTCTCTGGTGGTCTGGGTCTGTCTATCTGGTGGTCTGGGTCTGTCTATCTGGTGGTCTGGGTCTGTGTTATATTTCTAATATCTAAATTTTAATTCGGTTTTTAATAAAAGTCCTAGGCTATAATAAATTCCCTTAATTATGTGTGACTGAGAAGTTTTGAGCTAATTGTTCAAAGATGTTCAAAGTCTGGAATCAGGTTTTCAATTTCAGAAAATGTCAAGATAATGATTGATGGTTTTAAGTTTATATTTTTCTTTAAATATGGCTATGTAAGGTATACTTTATTTTGATTTATGTGAGGTTTAAATGTCATAGGTCAAATCACATCTGGGATGTGTTTAAGTTGTGAGATGGTTTAATTTTCACTCTTAACCCCCACCTTTGGTAGGAGGTAGTGGGCGGTGATATGGGAGGTAATGTAGGTGTGTAGTGGGAGTGGGTATTTTGCCCACGCTTTTATGAACAAAGAGAGTGCTTTCATTATTTAAAGGGAAGACACATGTGGCTGGGACATCTTTTCTTTAAATCCTCTTGCTACACACACACATGGAGAGCTATGCTTATTACCTCTGAAACAAAGCTACGAGCACATGATTTGCTACCTCTATTTTAAGGAACCATTTCTTATTTAATCATCTTTATTATATTTGAAGATTCATATATTTTTTGTATGTGATGTTACAACTTTTGTACCTATTTTTGTAACCTTTGTGTGGTAAATAAATTCACACTTATATTCACCTCTGCTGGAGTTTCAAGAAATTAGTCTCGCATACACCTAAAGATAGAAAGTCTTAACACAGTCGAAAATACTTTCTTACAATTGGCTAAGCAGCCAGGCTCAATCTTTTCCAGGGTTTTTTTTTTGCCTCTCCAAAGTTTGATCAGAGGGGAGATGAACGGATAAAGAAGACGAATCAAGTCAAAGTTCGGTAGATTGTTGAAGAACCTAGAATTTGTTTGGTGTTTGTGAAGACCTGAAAATTTCGTGTGGAAATCAGACGATTTCGTGAGTCCAGCGCAAGTGAGGAAAAGTGAGATATTTGGTGAGTAAAAATTATGGAATTTGATGATTCTTTAGCTAACGAAAGCAAGTTAGAATTTCAAGGTTTATCTAGCCATGTATCGGATGCAAAGTTATGGCAATCATTGTATAACCAATGTTTACAGGCTAATGTTGAAATTGATAAGTCTAGATTTTGTTTAGCGAAAACAAAGAGAAAATTACGTAATGTAATGAAGCTGGTTAGAATTTTTAATTCTATGGTATTTGATTTACCAGCAAGGAAAATGGTTTGTGTAGTTAATTCAGGAAATGAAAATATTGTACAGACTGCACACGTGTCTGAAACCAGTGATCCTGATTGTACTAATTGTGAAATTTTTTGTAATTACATTGAGCATCTGGAGAGTGAACTTCAAACTCAGGATGCTGCAATTTCAAAAAAGACACAAATAGCGGTGATTACTAAAAAGGCTAAAAAACAATCAGAAGCAGCGAAGTCTTCATTTATTCCAGATGTTTCTGCAGATTTGGAATGTGAGGATTATTCTGAAGCTGATTTACGCAAGCAGAAATTATTAGATAGAGCGTCCAATCTTAAATTGAAAATACATGATCAGTTGATGAAAATTTTAAAAGATATTCCAAAATATGATACGAGGGTTGACGCATTCAATAATGCGGATGTTTTTGAGAGTTTCTGTGATCGATTCAATTTAAATGATGAACAAAGGAATAAGTTATTTTGTTTATGGGTACCCAATTATATGGCACATCGTTTAATTAAGACGCCATATCTTGATGAACATAATGTTGAGGTTCACAGTGATGCATCTGAAAGATTACGTCAGTTATTGATGTGCATTACTGGGAGGAAACGCCCACAGCTGAAATTCTAGATTCTTTAAGGCTTACCATAAACGATGATCCTTATGAGTTCAGAATTAAGTTTTCTAAAGCATACAAAATGGTATATGCTTTGGAGGAGGAAACAGCAGCAATGTTAAAGGCATTTGTTCGTAAATTTACATATTTGGATGCTGCATCAGTAGTGTTGGCAAGTCAAAAAGAGGACTTAGATGAGGCTGCATCAGTTATAGATAGTGTAAGAAGACAGTTGAAAGGAAGTAAAATCCCAAAAAAGACATGCAGTCTAAGCATAACTCAGGTAACACTGCCCCCTTCAGGAATGACAAGGTAAGCCAATTTAATCACAAAGAGCCACTTACTTGTTATTTCTGTCACAAACCTGGCCATTTCAAACATCAATGTAGAAAATATTTAAAATATATTGAAAGGAAAAATGTTGGCAAAGAGAATGGATTAGTTTTCATAGAGCCATCTGCCCATCCTCCTGGAGAGGATGACAAGACATTTTCTCCTTACACTCCTTTGAGGAAAGAGCTAAGAAATTTGGCTCTCAGCAATGGATTGGATGCGAACAACTCACATTCAACCAATGGAAGGCAGCCATTACTGGCTTCCCCATGACAACTAGAGGAAAAAGAAATAGAGTGTCACAGTCTAGAATATGTAGCTCCAATGTTTCTAGACAATTGTGGACGTCCCTTTTTAAAAGCTAAAATTAATGGACAGAAGGTCAGAATTCTTTTGGATACAGGAGCTCAGATCAGTGTTACTGGCTTGAAATTACCCTTTTCACCAAATGCAACAGTTTGTACAATTGTTGGGTTCAATGGAACAAGAGATTCTCAGGCTAAAATGTGTAAAAATGTGTCATTTGAAATTCCAGGATTTTTGCAAACTGAAATTGATCTTTGGTATTGTCAAGGTGCAGAGAACATTATTGGTACTGACATTTTGTCTCAAAGAGGATGGATAATTGATTTGGCTAATGGAGTAATTTGGAAAGGTCCCTCTAATCGTAAGCCTGTGGTAATTGATCCAGCAGATTACTGTGAAGTTGGCAGCATCTGTTTAACAGAAGCAATTGACGCTGACTATAAATGGCCAGATACGGGAGACAATTTAGAGTTAAAACAATTGGTACAGTCATACAAAAACCTTTGGAGCCAGAGTAGAAATGAGGTTGGACTATTTAAAGGTATTGAAGTTAACATTGAAGGTAAAGATCATCCATTTGTCAAGCCATATAAATTACCACCAGAATCTAATGAACCTGTTTCAAAAATTATTAAAGAATTTTTGGATCAGGGAATCATCAGGAAAGCTAATTCTGTAACCAATAATCCTTTTATGGGTAGTTGCTAAATGAGATGATCCCAGTGCCTACAGACTTTTGATTGATGTAAGAATGCTAAACAAATACTTTCCTTGTCATTCGTCTATTGTAGCGGAAACTCCGGATGTTATGTCACAATTAAACGCAAACGCAAAAGTGTTTTCTGTAATAGATGTGGCGAATGGATTTTTTAGCATTGCTTTGGCTAAAAGCTGTCAATATAAATTTAGTTTTATCTTTAATAACGTGCAATATGTGTTCCTCAAGGCTTCAATAAATCTCCGACTATATTTCATCAGGCGTTGGCAAATGTTTTATCAAAATTCTCTAGACCAGATTGTTTAATTCAGTACGTAGATGACATCTTATGTCCGAAAATGAGGAGGAACACCTGATTCTTCTGGCAGAACTGTTGACACTTCTGCAAGAAGCAGGTCTCAAACTGAATACACGCAAAGTACAGCTTATGAAAAGTGAAGTTAAATTTTTAGGAATTCTGATTGGTCCAGGAAAGAGACAGCCTTTGCAGGAACGAATTGAGGCTATTGCGTCTCTAGCTGTACCAACAACAGTCAAAGCACTGAGACAGTTTCTGGGCTTGGTAAATTTCTCTAGAGATTTTATCGAATCCATGGCAGAAAAAGCAAAACCGCTTTATGATTTGCTAAAGCATAAAGAGGAAAATTAATTTGGTCCCTGGACAGAAATCCAGCAAAAGGCTTTTGAAATGTTGAAAAATTATTTGCAAACAGCTCCTGCTTTAGCTACTGTAGACAAGCAAGCTCCATTTGCTATACAGGTGCATGCTTCAGAAACTGCCATCTCAGCTGTTTTGCTCCAGAAACAGGGAGGAGTTTGGAGAACCCTAGGATACTTCTCTCGTTTGTTAACTCCAGTAGAAAAAGGTTTTGATGAATGTGTCAGACAGCTTGTGGGAGTACATTATGCAGTGAAAGCAACAGAGCATATTGTAGGATTTAACAAAATCATTCTACAGACCCCACACAGTACTTTGAAGTTTCTTTTTGAGAAAAATGTTCCTGGAGTCTCCAACCAAAGATTTTCTCAATGGTTGTTGGCTCTGTCACCTAAACAAATACAAGTTGAACATAATGCCAAGTATATCCTTAATTGATGGAATACAATGGGCTAGAACATGAATGTTTGTGTGAAGTCCAAGAGACTTATTCTCCTCTTTTTCGTAGAGAGGCAGAAAAAACTGATGAACCTGTATTTGTTGATGGTTCAAGATATTGTGTTTCTGGTAATTATTACAGTGGATATGCTATTTGGTATCCAGAGCGTAATCTTTCCATTAAACACAAACTGCCAGGACATTTTTCAGCTCAAAGAGCAGAACTTGAAGCAGTAAAAACTGTGTTGACTATTGACAAGGAAGAGAACAGAAGTCCATTAGTGATCTATAGTGACAGTTCTTATGTTGTACGTTCTCTTACTGAATATTTACCAATATGGAAACGTAGAGGTTTTGTAGACTCTTCTGATAAGACCCTGGTGCAGAAAGAAACTCTTGAAGCAGTGTTTGAACTTGCAGAGGAAAATCCTCTTGCTTATGCTATTGTAAAAATTCCATCCCATAGAAAGGACAATGACAGTTTAACAGTGGGTAATCGAACAGCAGATACATTAGCGAAGGAAGCAGCTTTACATGGAGAACTAGTGATCCAACCTGAACCGGTTTCAATTAAAGTTGTTAGGAAGACAGACACACAGATTCCCTCTTTTGCAGAAGAACAGAAAAGAGATGCTTTTCTTTCTTCTCAGGTTGATCCAGAATCTTCTTTGGTTCTTGAGAACGGGATTCTATGTCATGACTTAAATGGGTTTCTGCGTCCTGTTATTCCACAACACCTACAGGTGGAATTCACAAAATTCAACCATGAAAGTTTAGGCCACATAGGAAAACAAAAATTACTTGAAATTCTTAAAGAGAAATTCTACTGGGATAAAATGGAAGAGACAGTAGACAGTGTAATTCGATCTTGTCTAATTTGTGCACAAGTGAATCTGCAGGTATTGTGGAAAGAATGAATAGGACTGTCAAATCAAGGATTGCAAAAATGTTGTTGGATAGAGGAAATACTTGGGTAGATGCAGTACCATTTGTTCTGATGAGTGTCAGAAGTACGGCATCTTCAGCAACACAGTATTCTCCTTTTGAGTTAATGACCGGAAGGAAAATGCCACTAGTGTTCCCACATGAACCTTTTTTGTCTACTCCGCAAAAAGAGTCAATTGAGAAAACTAAATTGTTGCAGATGTTGCAAGACAATCTGAATAAAATTTTGCCACACGCAGCTACTCGCATGCAAAAGATGGTTCCTCCATATTCTTCAAAGTTTGAGAAAGGAGGACAAGTCATGATAAAAACTTTCAGGAAAAGTGGACCGTGGCAAAGTAATTGGGAAGGTCCATTTGACATCTTGGATGCTCAAGGTGTAATGGTACAAGTTCAAAGACCTCTTAATTCAGTGAAAAATGCACGTAGACAACAAAAGATGTGGGTACACACTGATCAATGTAAATTGTTTTATGCTGAGATAATGATGCTGCATTTCTTTTACAGAAATAACTTCTAAAAATCTAATTGGGAGGAATCATGGATTCCAAAAGGAAAGAAAGATAACAGCAAAAGAAAATGAAGAAAATAAAAGTTTTAAAGAGAAAAGATTTATCATCATCACAGGACTCATCTTTTCTCTAGTGACTATTTCATCAGTGGTAAAATATATCACTAACTTTTCCAGCAATGCAGAGGTTAACAGGATTGAAGATTCACACAAAGACATTTACATTAATACATTATTAACAAAACAAAAGAGATATAATGAAGGACACTGACATCAATACAGCTGAAGATTTGTTAGGATATGTAGGCATAGGTCATGGAATAATATGTTGTATACAATTGTATTTCATTCATAGTAATGATATTGAAATTAGAGTTAAAATTGAGTCTAAAACACAATTTGTTAAAATGCAAGGATCTTATATACTAAATAATGAAACCGGAAACTTTGAATGTAATATGATGGATATGGGCTTCTGGGAAATAGTAGTAAAAGGTAATGATTCAACGATTTGGGCTGGAAGTATTACAAATAACATGGTAAACACCCCAAAAGTATGAAGAACAAAAGATGAGATTTATTATCTATTACAAAGTTATTTACATTTTGTAGATCCAGAACATTTAAATATAATTGGGGATGAAAAAGAGGACATTGTAAGAATGTGGGATTTTACAATAACAAGAAAATTAGCTCACATTCGTATTAAGATGATTATTACCGTGGTAGATATGATTGTTCCAGAATTAAATGTATCTCCACAGTCTTTAAAATTTTTTGAGGATAAAGATGGTTTGCATTTGATATGTAGTACACAGATATACTTGCCTCAAAATTCATTATTGACTTGGAAGAGGAATGGTGAATTTTTGGGAAGTTTTCTTCACAATGCTACTAATATAATTCATAAAGGGATTTTTGGTAGTGTAAATTGGATTCATGATAAATGTATTTATCATCAGCAAAGAGTATCATTAAATGATACTGGTATATATGAGTGTTGCATATCAATTGAAAATTATCCTTTGAAGTGTGCTAATGCTAGTGTTATTGTAATGTCACCAAGAAGAACACCGTGTATTGATAAAAAAAGTATTCCTGCTAATCCTTTTCAGATTAACCATTTCCAATCCAGAATTCTCTTGAGAGAAGGAAAGTTTGTTATTATATTGTGGAACTTTAATATTTCGGAATGGAAAATTTCTACAAGGTTTCCACAATGTCAAGAACATTTGGTTAATATGGAATTGGGTATTGAAAGATGGTTTGGAATTAATATTAGGAATAATAACAGAAATAAGCGTGGTATTGTTGAAGGTATTTTAGGAGGAGTTGGTACTATTGGAAGTATAACAAATAGTATGGATATTAACACTTTAAAGTCTGATCTTGAGACAGCTGGTTTAGTGGGGAGTAATAGTATTAAAGTACAAAGAAATTTAAATCAGATATTAGAAGAGATGGTTATTAAAACAGCTAATGTAATGGGTCCATCCATATTACATCTACAAAATATTACTCTTAATTTAATGACAAGTGAACAGCATTCTCATATAGCTAGAGCAT
>BLSH010504454.1:7253-30954 GCA_018402905.1 Glandirana rugosa
TCGAGTCATCTAACGAAATCTTTTCCGGACCTAATCAAGGATCCACATGTAGCATATTGACTCACAACCCATTATAAAGTATAGGTATATGTGTCAAAAATATTATACATGTATCCAGTATTAAATACCAGATTGCGTCGACCGTCCGTTCGACGTAATGTATAGTTTCCGGGTGTCAATGACATGAACGTCCCCCAACACCTTACATCTAACCCATCAATCATCACAACTCGCTTGGGCCTGACATTGCAAACCCAGGCATGGCTTGAAAGCCCACAGGCCCTGGGCCTGTAAAGTTTTTTGCAAGCCCAAGCCAGGCCCCAAGACGATAAAATGAGGTGCACAACTCTTCGACGTCCCGTCGGTTTGCCCTGCAGCTTCTCAACACGTGGAGTAAAATAGCAGAACCCCGGACCGAACCCGAACGTTTTTTGAAATGTCCGGGTCCCGGACACCCGAAAGTTCGGTACGGACCCAAACGTTACAGTCCGGGTTCGCTCAACACTACTAACTACCCAATCTACATTCCACAACCCCCTGCAAGTACAGTAACTGTGGGCCTTTGATATGTAATGCAGCTTGCCTGCCAGCTGCGTTAGACCATAAATTATGACCTATGTACATATTATAAAAACTGTGTATATGGATATGAAATATTACCCAACACTCAGTTATACGATGTACACCTAGGAACTAATCCAGGCCTTTTCTAAAGCAATCTACTGAGCTGGACAGTACCACTTCTTGCTTGTATGAAATGATTTGGTATCACACTGATAAAAATGAATGGAAAGTCACTCACCTCATTGCCCGCCATTGGTGATGAAGGTAGGTCACTGCTACCGCTGTAAATTTGCTAAAACAGAATGCAGCAGGAAGACTTCTGAAGAGGTTTAGCTCAGAAATACAGAAGACAGGATGGAGATGGAGGTACCAGTAATCAGCAGATGGAGATGGTGGTACCAGTAATCAGCAGATGGAGATGGTGGTACCAGTAATCAGCAGATGGAGATGGTGGTACCAGTAATCAGCAGATGGAGATGGTGGTACCAGTAATCAGCGGATGGAGATGGTGGTACCAGTAATCAGCGGATGGAGATGGTGGTACCAGTAATCAGCGGATGGTAGAAGTGTGGTTGGGGATGTTTATTGGAAGGTGTGTGAGTTTTGAGTATTTTATAACCCTGGTCTGATGTAACAGGATTGGGTGGTTTCCAGACTCCTCCAATGAGGTTGCATCTCATTAGCAAAAAACCTCAGGTGCTGCTTGTGGGGCTGTTCAAATAATACCTCTTCCATGGAACTGCAATGTAATAAAGATTCCAAAACCGCAGGGCTGTGACATGAACATGACATAAATGACCAACAGCAAAAAAACTTGTAATGTGAAATTCCATAGCAGTCCCTATGTGAGAAAATCTTCTCTTCTATGAGCCGAATCAGACATAAATGTGCAGAGGCAATCCCCTTCATATTTGTAGTACCAAACGCCAACCGGGCCTTTTCTGCCACTTCTTGTTTACAAGTTTAACCACTGCAGCCCCGGGAGGATCTCCCACGTTAGGACCAGAGCACTTTTTACAATTCGGCGCTGTGCCACTTTAACTGACAATTGCGCGGTTGTGCGACGTTGTACCCAAACAAAATTTGCATCCTTTTTTCCCCACAAATAGAGCTTTCTTTTGGTGGTATTTGATCACCTCTGCACTTTTTATTTTTTGCAATATAAATGAAAAAAGAACGAAAATTTTGAAAAAAAAATGTTTTATACTTTTTATTTTTAGAAAAATACAATAAACTAAATTTTAGTCATAATTTTTTTTGCCGGAATGCATTGAAGCACATGTCTCTTGAGTGAAAAAAAAGTAAATTAGCGTATATTTATTGCTTTGCGCAAAAGTTATAGCGTCTACAAACTAGGGTACATTTTCTGTAATTTACGCAGCTTTTATTTTATGACTGCCTATCTCATTTCCTGAGGTGCTAAAATAGAGAGGCAGTACAACCCCCCCCCCCCCCAAATGACCCCATTTTGGAAAGTTGACACCCCAAGGAATTTGCTGAGAGGCATGTTGAGCCCATGGAATATTTTATTTTTATTTGTCACAAGTGATAGAAAAAGGACAAAAAAAAAAAATTACACAAAGTTGTTACTGAAATGATATATTGCTCACCCATGCCATGGGTATTTGTGGAATTACACCCCAAAATACATTCTGCTGCTTCTCCTGAGTACGGGGATACCCCATGTGTGAGACTTTTTGGAAGTCTATCGGCGTACAGAACCCCAAAAACCAATCACCGCCTTCTGAATTTCTAAGGGCGTAAAATTTATGCCTTCACCTCACACTACCTATTTCAGTTTCGGAGGCCATAAAATGCCCAGATAGCAAAAAAACAAAAAAAAAACAAATGACCCCATTTTGGAAAGTAGACACCTCAAGCTATTTGCTGAGAGGCATGTGGAGTCCGTGGAATATTTTATATTTTGCCACAAGTTTCAGGGAAATTACATTTTTTTTTTTTTTCACAAAGTTGTCACTAAGCCTGCATTCACATAGGGGCGACCCAACTTCGCTAGGTGATTTCAGTGCAACTTTCAGCGTGACTTCAAGGACCTCAGGCAACTTTACAACACGACTTTTGCCAGGCGACTTTGCCTTGACCAATCAGAGAAGGGAGGGAGGGGGCTGCCTAAAAATGAATTCTATTCTTTTAACTGTAAAGTCGCTTCCATGTAGATGGGGGATCTGACTTGGAGGCAACTTCTATTGAATCCTATGGGCACAAGTCAGATGGAAGTCGCCTAGAGGTAGTACAGGAACCTTTTCAGAAGTCGCCTTGAAGTCAGAGCGGCTTCAGTCGTGTATATTAAGACGGCTCCCATTCATTTCAATGGGATTTCAAATGTCAAGCGACTTGGGGTGACTTGGGGCGACTTGAGGCAACTCAAGTCGGATCGCAAGTCGCCCCTGTGTGAACAGGCACTAAATGATATATTGCTCAAACATGGCATGGGTATACGTGAAATTACACCCCAAAATACATTCTGCTGCTTCTTCTGAAAATGGGGATACCACATATGCGAGACTTTTTGGCAGTCTAGCCGCGTACGGGGACCCCAAAACCCAATCACCGCCTTCAGGCTTTCTAAATGCGTAAAAAGCTGATTTCACTCCTCACTACCAATCACAGTTTCGGAGGCCATGGAATGCCCAGATAGCACAAAACCCCCTCAAATGACCCCATTTTGGAAAGTAGACACCCCAAGCTATTTGCTGAGAGGAACGTTGAGTATTTTGCAGATCTCACTTTTTGTCACAAAGCTTTGGAATTTGAAAAAAGAAAAATACATTTTCTGCTTATTTCTTCATTTTTCAAAACAAATGAGAGCTGCAAAATACTCACCATGCCTCTTAGCAAATACCTTGGGGTGTCTACTTTCCAAAATGGGGTCATTTGGGGGGTTTTGTGCTACCTTAACATTTCAGGGCTTCCAAAACCGTGATGGGTACTGAGGAGTAAAATCACCATTTTATGCCCTTAGAAAGCCTGAAGGCGGTGATTGGTTTTCGGGGTTCTGTACACCGATAGGCTCCCAAAAAGTCTCCCACATGGGGTATCCCTGTACTCAGTAGAAGCAGCAGAATGTATTTTGGGGTGTAATTTCACATATACCCATGGCATGTTCGAGCAATGTATCATTCAGTGACAACTTTGTGAAAAAAAAAAAATGTAATTTCCCCGATACTTGTGGCAAAATATAAAATATTCCATGGACTCACCATGCCTCTCAGCAGATAGCTTGGGGTGTCTACTTTCCAAAATGGGGTGATTTGCTTTGTTTTTTTGGTATCTGGGCATTTCATGGCCTCCGCAACTGTGATAGGTAGTGTGGAGTGAAGGCATACATTTTCGCTCTTAGAAATCCTGAAGGCGGTGATTGGATTTGGGGGTTCTGTACGCGGCTAGACTCCCCAAAAGTCTCACACATGGGTTATCCCCGTACTCAGAAGAAGCAGCAGAATGTATTTCGGGGTGTAATTCCACACATACCCATGGCATGGGTGAGCAATATATAATTTAGTGACAACTTTGTGTAATTTTTTTTTTTTTGTCATTTTTCAATCACTTGTGACAAAAAAAAAAAATATTCCATGGACTCAACGTGCCTCTCAGCACATAGCTTGGGGTGTCTACTTTCCAAAATGGAGTCATTTGGGGGAGGAGTTGAACTGTACTGGCATTTTATGGCCAACATCACCCACTCTTCTAACCACTTGAACCACCAAGTCTTTTCTGGCACTTTGTTTACATGAAAAAATACTCTTTTTTTTTTGCTAGAAAATTACTTTGAACCCCCAAGCATTATTTATATTTTTAAAGCAGAGGCCCTACAGATTAAAATGGTGGGTGTTGCATTTTTTTTTTCACAAAGTATTTGTGCAGCAATTTTTCAAATGCAATTTTTGGGAAAAAAAAACACTTTTTTTGAATTTTAATGCACAACGCACTATATTGTCCAAATGTTTGGTGAAATATAAAAGATGATCTTGTGCCGTGTACATAGACACCAAACATGACATGCTTTAAAAATAACGCATACCTGCGCAGCGGCGACAAACTATATATATCTTTAAAAGCCTTTAACAGGTTACCACTTTAGATCTGCAGAGGAGGTCTACTGCCCTCGATCTGACGTTCGCAGTGATACTTCACATGCATGGTGAAATTGCTGTTTACATACGACACGAGACCGATGCTTGCGTTCACCTTTGCGCACATGCACGGGGGACAGGGGTGCATTTTTTTTTTCAATTATTCATTTTGCTTTGTATTTTATTTTTACACTGTCCATTTCATCTTTTTTTTTCTATCATATTTATTGTTAACACAGGAAATTTAAATATCCTCTATGATAAAAATAGGTAGTGTCGCATGTTTTTTTTTTTTTTTTCTTAATTTGGGGTCTATTAGACTCTAGATCTCTCCTCGGTCCTTAAAGCATCTGACCACGCCAAAATCAGTATGATAAGATGCTTCCCAAATTTCCCAATGGCGCAGTTTATATCGGGCGAAACTGAAGTAATGAAATTCTCGTAGACTCCGGTATCTTAGGCCATAGAGATGATTGGAGCCATTCTAGTCTTTGATCAGCTCTACGGTCAGCGGTCAGAACCACCGGCTGCATTCTCGGGTTCCCCGGTGGGTCAGGAGAGCCCCAGAAAACCATGGAAGACAACAGGGGCATTCCCTCCCACTGCTTGTAAAAGCAGTCTAGCAGCTAATCAGCCACTAGGATGGCTTTTACATGAAAGCCGACCGCCGGCTGAAAAGAACGATACATAGATGATACCTATACCTGCAGGCATCATTCCGGTATAACCACTCTAACACCAGCAACATACTAGTCTGTCGCTGGTCCTTGTTGGGCATATGTTGTAATGTTCTTTTTTTTCATGCAGCCTGTGGGTTAAATGAAAAAAAAAGAATCAATCGGTGGGTATGCCCACCATTGGGAAACCTCCCTTCATCCACCTACTTCTAATGGTGGGCATAGCCCCTTTTTAAAAACATATACCGGAGCATAGGGGCAGTCCACCCCAATTTCCACCCCTGCCCCTATGCACCGGTATATTTGCTCTTATTTCAATGATGGTGGTGAAATCACCTCCAACAGCGCTGGAGTCGCTGCTTTACGTATGGTGGGAGCAAACGCTATTGCTGTCACCCTAAATAAATCAGTGCTGCAGATGGCGTACCTGAAAACCAAATGAAGATTAATAAAACACAGTAACATATAAAAATAACATTCCTGCTAAGAAGAAAAAATAATAAAACATTACAGGAAAACATTATAAAAACGTTACATACCTGCAAAAAAAAAAAAAAAACATGATAAAAAACAGTAACAAAACATTACAGGTATGCATAAAAAACAATAGAGAGAGCAAAAGAAAGAGAATAGAGAGAAAATAGAGAAAGAAAAACAAGAAAAGTACAACTGTTTTTGGCTTTTATTATTTTATAATTTTTTTTGGTTTTTATAACTTTTTTATTTTTTTAAAAATGTTTATTTTTTTTTATGGTACGCTTTTTTTTTTTAACAGTAGTTCCAGATTGGGGTCTCTCAAAATGCGGTGGAGATCCTGTGACAGTGTGCCCTATTCCTGTGTGGTGCTGTTCCCTACGCTAATATTCAGCTAGTGTATGGTAGCGCTTGAAACAGTCACCGATGCAGAGACAGGTGGGGCAACAATATCGGGTGTCACGCCTGCATCCGCGTCGTCGGCAGACACGACATCTTTTTTGGGGGGCTCGGTTGGTAGGGGTACAAAGGATGGCATGTGGGAAATGCCGCTCATGCAGCCGGCTCACTGCATTTGGATTGGGAAGATGGGGTGCAGAGCCAACTGGATACAGAAGGCCTCTGACGACCTCTTCCTGGAATTGAAGGAGAGATCCAGTCCATCCTGACGCTTTGTATAGCAGACTTTTTTGTATCAGAGTCTGGTCTTGCGGGCAATTAAGTTCCGTGCCCATTACTAGTCGTTGAGGTCCACCCCTCCCATATTAAGGTTATATTTGTGTACACAGAGGGGTTTCACCACAACACCAGTCGCCGTTGTAATTTGGACAGGCGTATCTGCATGAATGGAGGAAAGAACAAAAACATCCTTTGTATCCCTCCACTTCACCGCCAGCAAATGACTATTTCTCCAGCAGGCTCTCTCCCCCCGTCTAAGTCAGGATTCTACCAGTCATTGGGGGAAGCGCCAGCATCGCCAGCGATTAGATCGCACGGTGCCACATGTGCCAATTTGGTGATCAAACAAGTGACTAAAAATTGGCACGCTCGTGTAATAATTGTCCACGTACAAATGGTACCCCTTTTCGGATAAGGGTAACACCAAGCTCCACACAATTTTGCCAGCGCTCCCTATGTAGCCTTCCGGCTCTACGTGACGATCTTTGCCCTCATAAACCATAAAACTACATGTAAAGCCTGTGGCCCTGTCACAGAGCTTATACATCTTGACCCCGTATCTGGCACGCTTGCTGGGGAGGTACCCGCAAAGCAGCCAGAAAAGTTAATCAGGGACTCGTCCGCGCACACAACTTGGTTGGGAATAAAATGTGCTGAGAATTGGGTGTTGAAGTGGTTTATGAGGGGCCGAATTTTGTAGTGGTTAAAAAGAGGGGTAGAAAGGTCTCCAGCTTCTACTCCACTGTCACACAAAATAAATATGACATCAAGAAACTCATCACTTGCCACAGCACACAAGTCACTTATTTAGTAACATGTCCATGTGACAAGCAGTATATAGGCCGCACTACAAGAAAACTGGCAGTTAGGATTAGACATTTTGGGATCTAAATTTATAGGTACACTAGTGTGACTCACAGGCAAAACAGCGCACCTGGTTGTCAGAGCCTGCTTCAAGTCATTACCAAAATCACCGTCAGATTCCCCAGGGATCGGGCGTGATTTCTGCGAACGCTGCAGATATGTGTGATGTGTTTGGTAAGTGACAGTGATCTATTGATCCTGCACTTGGGTGGGCTGGGCTGGGCGGAGGGGCTAAATGCAGGTGTTAGCAGTTATCTGGGCTGATCCCGCTAACGCTGCACTTTTCAGATCACTAATCTACTGGGGACGCTAATCTAGAGCTGTTCAGATAATATACTACTAACTGACCTATCACCCCAGAAGATGTTTACTGAAACGAAACGCGTTGGGTCCCATCCCCCTGTCTCACTGCATGTGGATCTTTTATACATCTTTTGAGCTCAATTTTAACCTTTTAAACGTAAGTGCATTGAACCACATTGTCAATAAATTTTCTATATACTGGATTACGCTATGGAGCACCTTTGTTTTTTTATCCCCTAAAACACCCCCCCTGCGTGAGTACCCTCACCCTCCAAGACCCGGACTAACACCCCTGAAGTGGACGACCACTGGATAACGACTAAGGGACTTCAGCAGGAACCACTCTAATCCATCCACACCTTCGGATCCCTAAATCACTTCCGCTGGCTGATTACCAGCTTCTGGTAAGCACATACACTTCACCTTTTCGTCTGACCACCTTTTGGAGCACTCGTTTTTCACTCTTACTAGACCAACCCTAATTGAGGACTACGAATCTACACATCTACTGCTGGTGCTCTACCAGCTTCTGGTAAGTGCACCAACTCACTATTACTGGATATCACCCCACCGCTTGTCACTTGGAGCACTGAGCACATAAAGTGTAATTCTGAGAAGGAATATTATTATAATAATCCCAATTGAGACTTTTATTGAGGACATTTACTTTATATCTCTGGACAGATATCAATTCATGTTTTCTATGTTCATTCCATGCACATTCCCTTGGATTATGATTGCATTCATGTAACTTGATTTCTATAACATAAGCGCCGCACTCATAGTGTTTAATATTGTTTTCCAATTCTGGTGATTGTTGTGCTGGCTGCTTTAAACATACATTTTTAGGTAGCGCGGTGTTCTTATCTCTCATGACCTATCTAAGTGTATGTGTATGCATGTCAGAGTACCTGTACTAATCTGACCCTGCCGCGGATTGGCGCTGACCTTAACGCACGCTAAAACGTAACTGAGGTCACCATCAGGCGATCAGGGGTTAAAACCTATAAAAGGTGTGTGCGTATATATATATATATATATAAGTATCTCACAAAAGTGAGTACACCCCTCACATTTTTGTAAATCTTTTATTCTATCTTTTCATGTGACAACACTGAAGAAATGACACTTTGCTACAATGTAAAGTAGTGAGTGTACAGCTTGTGAAAATGTCCAAATTGGGCCCAATTAGCCATTTTCCCTCCCTGGTGTCATGTGATTTGTTAGTGTTACAAGGTCTCAGGTGTAAATGGAGAGCAGGTGTGTTAAATTTGCTGTTATCGCTCTCACTCTCTCATACTGGTCACTGGAAGTTCAATGTGGCAACTCATGGCAAAAAAATTCTCTGAGGATCTGAAAAATATAATTGTTGCTCTACATAAAGATGGCCTAGGCTATAAGAATATTGCCAAGACACTGAAACTGAGCTACAGCATGGTGGCCAAGACCATACAGTGGTTTAACAGGAGAGGTTCCACTCAGAACAGCGCCTCGCCATGGTAGGCCAAAGAAAGTGAGTGCACATGTTCAGCGTCATATCCAGTGGTTGTGTTGGGAAATAGACGTATGAGTGCTGCCAGCATTGCTGCAGAGGTTGAAGGGGTGGGGGGTCAGCCTGTCAGTGCTCAGACCATACGCCGCACACTGCATCAAATTGGTCTGTATGGCTGTCATCCCAGAAGGAAGCCTCTTCTAAAGATGATGCACAAGAAAGCCTGCAAACAGTTTGCTGAAGACAAGCAGACTAAGGACATGGATTACTGGAACCATGTCCTGTGGTCTGATGAGACCAAGATAAACTTATTTGGTTCAGATGGTGTCAAGCGTGTGTGGTGGCAACCAGGTGAGGAATACAAAGACAAGTGTGTCTTTCCTACAGTCAAGCATGGTGGTGGGAGTGTCATGGTCTGGCAATGAATGAGTGCTGCCGGCACTGGGGAGCTACAGTTCATTGAGGGAACCATGAATGCCAACATGTACTGTGACATACTGAAGCAGAGCATGATCCCCTCCCTTCAGAGACTGGGCTGCAGAGCAGTATTCCAACATAAAGACCCCAAACACACCTCCAAGATGACCACTGCCTTGCTAAAGAAGCTGAGGGTAAAGGTGATGGACTGGCCAAGCATCTCCAGACCTAAACCCGATTGAGCATCTGTGGGGCCTCCTCAAATGGAAGGTGGAGGAGCGCAAGATCTTTAACATCCACCAGCTCTGTGATGTTGTCATGGAGGAGGGGAAGAGGGCTCCAGTGGCAACCTGTGAAGGTCTGGTGACCTCCATGCCCAAGAGGGTTAAGGCAGTGCTGGAAAATAATGGTGGCCACACAAAATATTGACATTTTGGGCCCAATTTGGACATTTTCACTTAGGGGTGTACTCACTTTTGTTGCCAGCGGTTTGGACATTAATGGCTGTGTGTTGAGTTATTTTGAGGGGACAGTAAATTTACACTGTTATACAAGCTGTACACTCACTACTTTACATTGTAGCAAAGTGTCATTTCTTCAGTGTTGTCACATGAAAAGATAGAATAAAATATTTACACAAATGTGAGGGGTGCACTTACTTTTGTCAGATACTGTATATATAGTGGGTAATCTGATGGGAGAAAAAAGGAACTATTCAGCTAGCGTCACCTGTGTCACTTATACAGTGATCACAGGTGACAGGGGGGCAATCAAGGGGTTAAAAACTTTATTTGGGGGTAAGGGGGGTATTTACACCTACCTAGGCCTACTACTACCTACCCTAACACTGATTAGTGTCACAAGTGACACAAGTACAGCGATCTGTTAATGATCTGATCGCTGCACTCAGTGACAGGGGGTGACAGGAGTGAAGGGGTTAACTGAGGGGGGGGGGGGTGATCAGGGGGCAATCAGGGGGTGAAAAGTGTGCCTATGTGTACTGGTGTCAGTGTGGTGTTGGTGCAACTCACTTTCCTGATGTCCTCTCTCCCCTCTCGATCGGAAAAGGAAGGAGAGAGTGAGTGTGGCATCACTTCCCCTGTCTGTGTTTACAATCCACAGACAGGGGGGGCATTCCATTTGCCAGTGAAAATGGGGGAACATTTGCACAAAAGGCAACGGAGCTGCAAGCACACCACCTGAACTAGCGGTAAAACATATGTAGAGAAAAGTGCGGCGCTAAACAATCATTAATGTGAATCATGCCCCAGATGATGCCCAATAGGGTGAAACGCGTCGGATGAGGCTTGGGTGCCACTTGCAGTACTTTTTAGATAATTTTCACCTTGTTTTTAACCATTTGTTTGCCGGATTTTTTATGATATATTGTATACACCTCTACCAATAAAAAGTAATTTTTTTTACGGACTCACGCTATGTGGAGCTTTTCTTCATTCCCTCATTGTATGTGACTCATCTATGGTACCCTCATCGTGGGCCGTCTGTGTGTTCCTGTCTGAGGGATGAACGGAATAGCCATACCTACCGGAGAGGATGTTGGTTGACCTGGCCTGCTCCTTCCTTCTCTATTTGAAGATCAAGAGGAACAGCTACCTGCATTGGAGACAGTCCCCACAAGTCTAACGGCACCACAGAGATTTGGTGGGTATATCCCACGCAGGCCCGATCCATTCACTGCCCGTGTGGTCATGTGGGTCCACCGTTTCTGGTACGCAGACATCCTCCCCTTTCTGTCGGTGGTGGTACTGGGGTGGAACGTGGACATATTACACCCCAATAAGAAACAGCGGTGTCTATATTCATCTTCACCATATTTTATCAGAGACTTCTTCCAACCTCCCTTTCTATATTTACATTTTACCCTTCCGATCTTTTCTTTTGCTGTTACATATTTTTATGAGACTGGTTTTTCATCATATCTTGTGTTACTTGGAATAACTTTATGGTTCATTCATGGAGGTCTAAATAGTACACAGAGTCTTCACTAGACACAGCTCTCATCATTTACATTAACCTTTCTATACATTTTGAATACCGCCAGTCAGGTGGTGTATGTCAGATGTTTTATGATATTTACTTTTTTTACACTTTGTGTATTCAATATTTTTACGTTCTATCTGTAGAGGCCTAAAAGCACTTTTTCACTTAACATAGGGTGACCAGATGTCCCCTGTTCCAGGGGACAGTCCCCGGATTGAGGACACTGTCCCCAGACCAAATCTGTCCCCGGTTTTGTCCCCTGATTGGATTTGAACAGGGGCCCAAGCCATTTCAAAGAGAGTCAGTGCAGAATTAAAAAAAAAAAAATCTGAATACCCCCCCCCCCCCACTCTGCTGCTCCTTCTAGCTTGGGGGGGGGGGTGTAATTCCCGCTCGCATGTTTTTCTGCCTTGGCGCAAGTCCCGGCCTGCCTGCCTGTATCCTTGCCTTCCCCGGAGGAGTAATCTTCCTCTGCTCAGTTCCACTCCCCACCCATTAGTAGCCGGGGCCCATAGAGAGGCTGTGAGGCGGGCAGTGGTGGTGACAGGCAGAGAAAGGCAGCTGAGCTCAGCTGTTAGTGTCGGGCAGCGGGCACAGAGGGGAAGTGGATCCAATCGTGGGGCTGCCAGTGCCTTCAAGGCTTCAACACAGGTGTGCTTTGGGGGTGTCTGTGAATAAACTACATTGCACTGTCTGTCTCTCTGGCATAATGGATGGCATCATAACTCACAGGCAGCAGGCATTCTATCATGGCTCTGGCTGGCATTGCACTGCCACAGTGTATCACATAACATGGCTGCTGGGACAGGGATCTTTGCCTTCCCTTAGTAAAAGCAACCTCCCCCACAGTGAGAAAACACTTGTTAGACACACATTTAACCCTTTGATTGCTCTAGATGTTAACCCCTTACCAGCCAGTGTCATTAGTACAGTGACAGTGTATGTTTTTAGCAATGATTACTTTATTAGTGTCATTGGTTCCCACAAAGTGTCACTTAGTGTCAAATTTGTCCTCCGCAATATCGCAGTCCCGCTATAAGTCGCTGATTGCTGCCATTACTCGTAAAAATAAAATGTCCCCGGATTTCATTTTAAAAATCTGGTCACCTTAACTTAACACACTCTCCATTGTTCACACTTTTCTCTACACAGGACCGATCACCGGGTATAGACCAAAAATCACTGGTCTAATCCTGTAGATTGAACGGCCCTCTAGCGAATCGGACCGCCATGCCCGCGCTGGGGGCGCGAGCGCCGTTTGCAAACGGCGATTCGCGGAACGCTGCCACATTGCAGCAGTAAATGTACGCGAGCCGGTCCGGGAACCGGTTAAAATAAAAATAAAAGGGGTGGTGGGGGGGGGGGGGGTGGAAGGAAAGGGGAAGAATGAATAATGGCACGAGCCGTAATTCATCGGGGATGCCTATGAGAAGAATAGGAGAAGCACCGGCCAAGAATGGACGAGACATAGACAAGACACATCACTAGAGAGCAAGCTACACGTGGTTGATGTATAAATCTACTAACCCCACTCCTTGAAACTGCCTGACTCAAAACCCTCCAGAAAAAGCCTAAAATATATGACTTCATTTAGGCCTGGAAAGACATTGGCCCTTTGACAATGGATCCAACCGAGTTCCCTTTGGAGCAGGAGATTATGCCAGTCCCCTCCTCTTGGGGTTCAGGTGGATCCTATCAAGGGCCAAACATTTGACCTTGGGGAAGATACCCCCATACAGGTGTCTGCCAAATGGTAATTCTGGGTCACATTTTTTCATGCTGAGAATGTGTCTGTAAATTCGCTTCCAGAATTCCTGTATTGTTTGCCCACATAAAAGGAGCCACAGTCGCATAATAGAAGATATACTACACCTATAGTTTTGCAATTCATGTAGTGTTTTGCTTTAACCACTTCAGCCCCGGAAGGATTTCCCACTTTAGGACCAGAGCACATTTTGCGATTTGGTACTGCGTTGCTTTAACTGACAATTGCGCGGTCGTGCGGCGTTGTACCCAAACAAAATGTGCGTCCTTTTTCCCCCCACAAATAGAGCTTTCTTTTGGTGGTATTTGATCACCGCTGCGTCATTTCTGATCACCGCTATAAACAAAAGAAGAGCGACAATTTTGCAAAAAAAAAAACAAATTTCTTACTTTTTGCTAAAATAAAAAAAAAATTTAAAAAACATTTTTTTCAGCGGTTTCAGCCGATTTATATTCTTCCTCATATTTTTGGTAAAAAAAAAACGCAATCGGCGTTTATTGATTGGTTTGCGCAAAAGTTGACGCGTTTACGGATTATGAGAATTCATTTCTGGGGTTTTTTATTTTTTAAAATGTTTTACTAGTAATGGCGGTGATCTGCGATTTTTAGCGGTTCTGCGATATTGCAGCGGACATGTCGGACCATTTTGACACTTTTTTGGGACTATAGGGATTTATACAGCGATCAGGGCTATAAAAATGCACTGATTACTGTGTAAATGCCATTGGCAGTGAAGGGGTTAACCTGCAGGGGGTGCTCTAAGGGTTAACTGAGATCCCTCGGTGTGTTCTAACTGTATGGAGGCTGGGCTGGCAGGGGGAGGGGAGTGATCACGGCTCCCATATACAGGAAGCCTGTGATCACAGCCCTTCCCCCTCTGTCAGAACGGAGATCCGTGTTTACTTACACCGACCTCCGTTCTCTCACTGCGTCGGGGGGAAATTGTGGGTACCACCCTACCCGCTCCCTGGCCCCCCCAGAACACATTGAGCGTGCAAAGGAGCCTCCGGCGATGCACGCACACTCACAATACTCATTATCGCAGGTGACGGCGGTTTGCGATTACGAACCACTTTGCCGCCCTCATGCTGCAGCAGGCAGTTGACAAGTGGTTAACTAGTCACACTTTCAGTGCCATTAATTGTTAATGGCACCCCAAACACAGAAGCAACCAGGCATTTTGACACGTGAAAAAAATGAGTGTCACGCACAGCAAAACACACGGTAAAAAAAGCGCAAACTGCAACGCGACAAAATGTCCCATGAGCTACTTTGCTGCATGTAGGGCAGCCCATGGAAATAAATAAGCTATGCTATGCACGTCACGGGAAAAAATGAACCAAAACATTAGCAAGCCAGGCAAATACATGAGAAAACCTAGTTGATGGGTGCAGGGTCTGTGCGCTAATGAGGTCAGCTGGTGATTTGCTTTCTGTGTCTTACTGGCTCTCATATCTCAAACCTACATACCAGGAAGACATGAACTTTTCTATGAACACAGCAAGGGGCCGAGGTAAGGCCTTGTTCTAAAAGAAATCTTTAATTTATCTGCAACAGAGGGACATTAATGGTTTATCAGTACATAGGGGAGCTGGAATTTAGAATAAAAATAGGTGAGCTTAGTCTTTAAATCTCAAGCATTGTTACCGATCATACCCTGTTCAACTTTCTGAACATCACATCACCTCCTCCCAAGTTTTGGAGGGGGGTGCTCTGTACTCCTAACACACTTCCTGCCTTAGGGTGATAACACTGTTCCTCCATGGATACAGTAGGGTTAGTGAGTGTTGTCCCCTTAGGGAAAGAAATGTGTTACTGCAAGGATCACTCCAGGGCTGGACAAGACATTGTGCTGCCTGGGTCCAAGAATGAAATGCTGCTCCCCCCCCCCCCAAAAAAAATCATGCCCACCAAAAAGCCCCTATATCCATTATTCCATATCATGATAATTAAAAGTAAAATTAAATTTATCAGGAAGTCAGATTTACATGCAAAAGCAAAATTATAGGACATACCATTATGTTTAAAGGTGTGAGCTAGGGCAGTATAGTGGCAGGCAAGGGTAGTATATAGAAAGGCTACGGCAGTATAGGGGCAGGCTAGGGCAGTATATGGACAGGCTAGGGTAGTATATAGACAGGCTAGGGTAGTATATGGGCAGGCTAGGGTAGTATATGGGCAGGTTAGGGTAGTATATGAACAGGCTAGGGTAGCATATGGACAGGCTAGGGAGGTATATAGACAGGCTAGGATAGTATATATACAGGCTAGAGTAGTATATGGACAAGCTAGGGCAGTATATAGAAAAGCTAGGGCAGTATATAGACATGCTAGGGTAGTATATGGACAGGCTAGGGTAGTATATGGACAGGCTAGGGTAGCATATGGACAGAATGGGGTAGTATATGGGTAGGCTAGGGTAGTATATGGGCATGCTAGGGAGGTACAGTATATAGACAGGCTAGGGTAGTATATAGACAGGCTAGGGAGGTACAGTATATAGACAGGCTAGTGTAGTATATAGACAGGCTAGGGTAGTATATGGACAGGCTAGGGAGGTATATAGACAGGCTAGAGTAGTATATGGACAGGCTAGGGCAGTATATAGAAAATCTAGGGCAGTATATAGACAGGCTAGGGTAGTATATAGACAGGCTAGGGCAGTATATAGACAGGCCAGTGTAGTATATGGACAGGCTAAGGAGGTATAAAGACAGGCTAGGGTAGTAAATGGGCACTCTAGGGTAGTATATGGACAGGCTAGGGTAGTATATATAGAAAGGCTAGGGTAGTATATGGACAGGCTAGGGCAGTATATGAACAGGCTAGGGTAGTATATGGACAGGCTAGGGTAGTATATGGACAGGCTAGGGTAGTATATAGACAGGCTATGGTAGTATATAGACAGGCTAGGGCAGTATATGGACAGGCTAGGGTAGTATATGGACAGGCTAGGGTAGTATATAGACAGGCTAGGGTAGTATATAGACAGGCTAGGGTAGTATATGGACAGGCTATGGTAGTATATAGACAAGCTAGGGTAGTATATGGAACAACTATGGTAGTATATAGACAAGCTAGGGTAGTATATGAACAGGCTAGGGTAATATATAGACAGTCTAGGGCAGTATATGGACAGGCTAGGGTAGTATATAGGCAAGCTAGGGTAGTATATGGACAGGCTGGGGTAGTATATAGGCAGGCTAGGGCAGTATATAGACAGGCTAGGGCAGTATATGGACAGGCTAGGGTAATAAATAGACAAGCTAGGGTCGTATATGGACAGGCTAGGGTAGTATATAGACAGGCTACAGTAGTATATAGAAAAGCTAGGGCAGTATATAGAAAGGCTAGGGTAGTATATACACAGGCTAGGGAGGTATATAGACAGGCCAGTGTAGTATATGGACAGGCTAAGGAGATATATAGACAGGCTAGGGTAGTAAATGGGCACACTAGGGTAGTATATGGACAGGCTAGGGTAGTATATATAGAAAGGCTAGGGTAGTATATGGACAGGCTAGGGCAGTATATGAACAGGCTAGGGTAGTATATGGACAGGCTAGGGTAGTATATAGACAGGCTAGGGTAGTATATGGACAGGCTGGGGTAGTATGTGGACAGGGTAGGGTAGTATATAGACAGGCTATGGTAGTATATAGACAGGCTAGGGCAGTATATGGACAGGCTAGGGTAGTATATAGACAGGCTAGGGTAGTATATGGACAGGCTAGGGCAGTATATGGACAGGCTAGGGTAGTATATGGACAGGCTATGGTAGTATATAGACAGGCTAGGGTAGTATATGGACAGGCTAGGGTAGTAAATAGACAAGCTAGGGTAGTATATGGACAGGCTAGGGTAGTATATGGACAAGCTAGGGTAGTATATGGACAGGCTAGGGTAGTATATAGACAGGCTAGGGTAGTATAGGGGCTGGCTAGGGTAGTATATAGACAGGCTAGGGCAGTATATAGACAGGCTAGGGCAGTATATGGACAGGCTAGGGTAGTATATAGACAAGTTAGGGTAGTGTATGGACAAGCTGGGATAGTATAGGGGCAGGTGGAGCGGCCCAGGGGCAGTTGTCATCATGACACACAAAACTGCTGGAAAGAAATCTTGGTTGTCAATTTGCTGGGTAGATAGAAGAGAAGGAGAGGTGGTTGTGGTTCTATTTGCTGCCCCTCTCAAAGTGCTGCCTGGGTCCAATGGACCCACTGGGACCCATGGTAGGGCCAGCTCTGGATCACTCACTTAAAATAATGGAATCAAAAAAGAAAAGAATGCAGCCAGCGCACGTAAGGACTGATGAGATGAAATATATTACAATATTGCACTTGGGTTAGGATACACTTTGGGATCTATTTATGGAAAATGCATAGTCATTGGTCCGGTGAATCTGCATGTACATTTGTTCTGTATGAATTGGGTAGAAATAAAAGTTCTCTGGGATATTTTCTCTTTGGAATGAAAGTTCTTTTATTATGGGCAGTAAAATGGAGCTGAGGAGCAGAGGAAATACATACATCTCATGTCATTTGTCAATCAAATATACTAAAACACCTCCAGCCCCATCCACTGTGAGACCGTGATGTCACCTCATCTCATTGGCCAACCCAATGGACAGTTTACCCCACCACTGCAATCCACAGAACCCAACTACAGATTGTTACCTCATTCATCTATCTAATCTCTCCCTAATCCCTCAGCTGCTGACCAGAGTTATACTTCTTGTGGGACATTATGAGTCTGCGGAAAATTCTACCAAAATTTCGACAATTTGATTCCTGAAAATTCACCCCAAATACATGTTTGACCCCAAATCTGAATCTCCGGTGAGAGACGTGGCCTCCTCCAGGCTATCAATGTGTGCCTATGTATGAGATGATCAATCAATGTCAATGAGATTGGATTCCTGCCAAACCAGATAACAGACATTTACATACCATGAAATGTGACAAAGGTAAATTATGATCTCTCTTTTCTTAGGAAAGACATCAAAGTCTATGAAACCGAAAGGCCAACATCTTCAGTCCTTTACTGACAATAACTCAGAACGAAGACCAAGGTAAGAAAAACAACTCCAAATTGTTGTCTGCTCGGTATGTATAGTATCTCTCAAAAGTGAGTACACCCCTCACATTTTTGTAAATATTTTATTCTATCTACCCTCAGCTTCTTTAGCAAGCTGGTGGTCATCTTGGAGGTGTTTGGGGTCGTTATCATGGTGGAATACTGCCCTGCGGCCCAGTCTCTGAAGGGAGGGGATCATGCTCTGCTTCAGTATGTCACAGTACATGTTGGCATTCATGGTTACCTCAATGAACTGTAGCTCCCCAGTGCCGGCAGCACTCATGCAGCCCCAGACCATGACACTCCCACCACCATGCTAGACTGTAGGCAAGACACACTTGTCTTTGTACTCCTCACCTGGTTGCAGCCACACACGCCTGACACCATCTGAACCAAATAAGTTTATCTTGGTCTCATCAGACCACAGGGCATGATTCCAGTAATCCACGTCCTTAGTCTGCTTGTCTTCAGCAAACTGTTTGCAGGCTTTCTTGTGCATCATCTTTAGAAGTGGCTTCCTTCTGGAACGACAACCATGCAGACCAATTTGATGCAGTGTGCGGCGTATGGTCTGAGCACTGAAAGGCTGACCCCCCACCCCTTCAACCTCTGCAGCAATGCTGGCAGCACTCATACGTCTATTTCCCAAAGACAACCTCTGGATATGACGCTGAGCACGTGCACCCAACTTCTTTGGTCGACCATGGTGAGGCGCTGTTCTGAGTGGAACCTGTCCTGTTAAACTGCTGTATGGTCTTGGCCACCGTGCTGCAGCTCAGTTTCAGGGTCTTGGCAATCTTCTTATAGACTAGGCCAGTGGTTCTCCTGTCCTTGGGACCCACTAACAGGCCAGGTTTGCAGGATAACTGAAATACATCACGGGTGATATCATTTGCTGCTCAGTGATTTCAGTATTCTAGCCTGCATCTCCCCAAGGTAATACTTAAAATCTGGCCTGTTAGTGGGTCCTGAGGACAGGAGTTGAGAACTACTGAGCTAGGCCATCTTTATGTAGAGCAATAATTATTTTTTTCAGATTCTCAGAGAGTTCTTTACCATGAGGGGCCATGTTGAACCTCCAATGACCAGTATGAGTGAGTGAGAGCGATAACACCAAATTTAACACACCTGCTCCATATTCATACCTGAAACCTTGTAACACTAATGAGTCACATGACGCCGGCGAGGGAAAATGGCTAATTGGGCCGCATTTAGACATTTTCACTTAGGGGTGTACTCACTTTTGTTGCCAGAGGTTTAGACATTAATGGCTGTGTTTAATTATTTTGAGGGGACAGTAAATTTACACTGTTATACAAGCTGTACACTCACTACTTTACATTGTAGCAAAGTGTAATTTCTTCAGTGTTGTCACATGAAAAGATTTACAAAAATGTGAGGTATGTACTCGTGTGAGATACTGTAGATTCATATGACCATGATAAAGAGCACAGATATGAAAATGAGCCAACAGACATTCTGAAGAAATGAGGAAGCTCCTCATAAAATGTGTCCACCTGATCTCAGCTCTTAGGCTTCATATAAAGATCCATATAGAGCCCAGGCGTCAAACACAAGGCCTGGGGGCCAAATACGGCCCTCCAGGTCATTTCATGTGGCCCTCACACCTTAGCTGCAGCACTCCCCTCATCTCCACCACCCCCTGTCTCAGAGTCGGCCACAGAGTGGAGGACAGCACTCCTTCAGATTCTGCTCCTCTCTGTGCAGCTGCAGTACCCCCTCATCTTCACCTCTCCTGGTATCAGCATTCAGAAGACTCCAGCTCTCCTCTGGTCCTCCTCTAGACCCTGCACTTTCTGCTTCCCAGCTCTGCCCCCACTGTGATGTAAAGAAGGGTGGAGGACCCTTGACTTCTGATGGTGGGGGGGAGCTCTTGGCATCTGATGTAAGGGGGGTGGTGCTCTGGACATCTAGTCTTATATATACAACTGGCCCTTTCAGGGCGACCATAATGCTGGTACGGCCCACGATGAAATCAAGTTTGACACCCATGATATAGAGGAATCAGGACCTCCTTCCTCCTGCTGGTGACCCCTCTAGTGATATAAAGATCTATATAGAGGAATCAGGACCCCCTTCCTCCTGCTGGTGACCCCTCTAGTGATATAAAGATCTATATAGAGGAATCAGGACCCCCTTCCTCCTGCTGGTGGTCCCTCTAGTGATATAAAGATCTATATAGAGGAATCAGAACCCCCTTCCTCCTGCTGGTGACCCCTCTAGTGATATAAAGATCTATTTAGGGGAATCAGGACCTCCTTCCTCCTGCTGGTGACTAGGAATGAGCATACGTTTGGGCCGAACTTCCGTTGTTCTCCCGATCCCTGAATTTAGAACATTATGGGGCCCGGCTTCGACAGCACCGAATGCCCCATAATGTATAGTGCGCAGACAGCTCCTGTAGCGAGGGAGGACTGCCGCCGTCTGTGCTTGGTTTGTTGTGACAATTTATTTATAGTGAAGGGGGGGCCACCCAGTGATGTACGGATGACCCCGCCCCTTCTGACATTGTGTGATGTCAGAGGGACGGTTCACTCAATTACATCACCGGATGGCCCGCCCTTCACTATAAATAAACTTTCACAACAAAGAGAGCTCAGTCGGTGGGAGCCCTCCCACAGAGGAGGAGCTGTTGCGGTTTTTTTTTTGTTTTTTTTTAAATAAAGTACTTGTCCCTAATTTCCTCCTGTGGTTTCTTTCTTTTTTGACACTTTTTGGTGAATTAGTAGGGGTACGATATACCTGATACTATTTCACATGGGGGGGGGCAGGATCTGGATGCCCCCTTATTAAAGGGGGCTTGCAGATTCCAATAGGCCCCCCGCTCACAGACCCCCACAACCACAGCCCAGGGTTGTGGGGAAGAGGCTCTTGTCCCCATGGGGACAAAGTGCTTTGGGATGGGGGGCGCAGAGCCCCCCCATGCCCCAAAGCACCCATACTCCCCATGTTGAGGGCATGTAGCCTGGTACGGTTAAGGAGGGGGGGGGAGCGCTTGCTCTCCCCCCATCCTGGCCGGCCAGGTTGCATGCTCGGATAAGGGTCTGGTTTGGATTTTAGGGGGGACCCCACGCCAATGTTTTTTAAAATTTTTTTCAGTGATTTTTTTTCTATGTTCCCGGGAGCTAGCAATACATTACAGCCGCGAGTGGTTTTAAATCCTATGGAAATGTAATTTTGCTCTGGCTATGTTCTAAACATCACAGAGATGCGCCCTTTTACAGGCAGACTAAGGGGATCCCCAGGCACAATATTTTAAGGAATATTTCATTTTTATTGTTTCACTTTAATTATTATTAAAATCACTACTCCTGAAAAAACAATCAATTTAAAACCTTTTTTTTTCATTGATACGTCCCCTAGGACAGGACCCGGGTCCCCATAGACTTTTTAGGGCAATAACGTTGAATATAAACCTTTAAAATGAGCACTTTTGATTTTTCATGTTCCTGTCCCATAGACTTTAATGGTATTCAAATGTTCGCACAAATTTTTTCCATGTTCACATGTTCTGGTGCGAACCGATCCGGGGGGTGTTCGGCTCATCCCTATTAGTGGACATGTCACCGCTGAGATCCACTGCTCCATAGAGGTGAATGGAGCTTCAGATCAGGTCCGCCTGAAAAACTGACATGATCAGAAAGGCCACGTGAAAGGGCCCTTAAGGCCCATTCACACGATGCAAATTTCGGATTGGGAAGTTTTGTTCGACTGCCAGTCGTCCGAAATACTTACCTGATTTTTCTTCAGACAAAAGCTGGATGTGCGACTAGTAAATTTTTGTTGTACGACAAGGCAATGTCTGATTTTCGTTCCACTAGTACGGTTTTCGTATGAAAACCTTGATGAATATGATAATGAATATTCAAAATATTATGTCACTTGTGCCGTTGTGCTCGGCCGTACGAAAATTTTGGTATTGTTAGTACGCTCTTCACTTTCGACATGGGACAAGCATCCAATAAAAAAAGACATTCTGTCATCCAAAAATAGGATTGTGTGTATGAGGCTTTAGTGTTCGGGTTTGGCTTGAAGAAAAGGTGGAACCCTAGCGGTGACATGTCCGTTGACATCCGATCCGTTCCACTGAAATCCAGACAGATGGAAACCTTATTTTCCATCCGTCTGGTGGATGGGATCAAATGAAAATGGACATGCGGATCCGTTTACATCTGATCCCCATAGAGGACAGCGGGAATCTGACAGGTCAGTCCCTGCGCAGTAAGCAGAGACGGACCTCCGCCGGCTCACTGGTCCCTGCCTATGTGAAAGGACCCTAAAGGCCCGAGTCATAGAGCGGTGTGACATCAGCACAGAATCTCCGCCCCCGGAGATTTCACTTAAGAAACATTTTATGTAAAGTCCTGTATGTAGGAAGAACCCTCCCAGAAGAGGTTGCCAGAGAGGCTCAGACAAATTTCATTTTTTGGCTCCTCTGTAAACATCGGAGTGGTGTGTGATTCATTTTGGCTGTTCTGGGTCTCACAGGCTGCAGGCTCAACTACTTTTCCCTGCCTTCTAATGGGTTCTAGAAGGTAGTGGGCTGGAAGAGGCAGACCCTGGGCTTGAATATTTATTGGGTCTCAGCCAATCCCTGTGGGGGGGTGCCCAGTAGGTGGCTGAGGAGTTGATAAATAATCTGATGCCTGGAGCAGCAAGGTTCTTATCCTGGAAGAGGAGATCCCAGCCAGAAGGGCTGCTGCCCTTGTGGACAGGTTAGCTGAAGCCTGCAGCAAGCTCATCAAGGCCCAGCTCACAAGGAGCTGGGGATCCTGTTGCAGTAATTCATCAAGGTCCCAGCTCAAGAGGAGCTGCGGGGGAGGCTGTTGCAGAGAATTGATCAAGGTCCCAGCTCAGGAGGAGCTGGGGGGCCTGTTGCAGAGAATCCCATGAGGCCCCAGCTCAGATGGAGCTGGGGCGGCCTGTTGCAGAGAAATCATCAAGGCCCCAGCTCAGGAGGAGCCGAGGGGCCCGTTGCAGAGAATTCAATGAGGCCCCAGCTCAGGAGGAGCTGGGGGGCCCACTGCAGAGAATTCATCAAGGCCCCAGCTCAGGAGGAGCTGGGGGGCCCATTGCAGAGAATTCATCAAGGCCCCAGCTCAGCAGGAGCTGGGGGGAGGCTGTTGCAGGGAATTCATAAAGGTCCCAGCTCAGGAGGAGCTGAGGGGCCCGTTTCAGAGAATTCAATGAGGCCCCAGCTCAGGAGGAGCTGGGGGGCCCATTGCAGAGAATTCATCAAGGCCCCAGCTCAGCAGGAGCGGGGGGGGGGGGGGCG
>BLSH010504454.1:30964-41248 GCA_018402905.1 Glandirana rugosa
GGGGGGGGGGGGGGCGTTGCAGAGAATTCATCAAGGTCCCAGCTCAGGAGGAGCTGGGGGTTAACTATATTTCGTGGAAGAAGTTTTTGAGCCAAGTAAAGTGGGTGCACAGAGGATCTGGTCTGGAGATTCACTGTACAGTGTCTAGCCAATATTGGACTTAGGGTTGCCACCTCATCCCTTTAAACCCAAACACATATGAATTACACAGGTTATGAGGCTAATTTAATGCAGATAAGGCACCAAGTGAGTTTAATTACCACCTTAATGAGCCACAGAACCTGTGTAATTAATATGTGTTCGGGTTTAAAGGGATGAGGTGGCAACCCTAATTGGACTGGAGGTATCCAAATATCTGGAGACATAGTGAGTAGAGGCCTGGGAGTTGAATCCTGGTGATTGTCTGCTGTTTAACCCCTTGTGTGACTGTGTCAGTGCTGCTAAAGTGGTATTTGCCCTGTTGGGAGTCCAAGAAGTGCTTGTGTCTCTATAAAGAGTAAACCAAATAGAAAAAGTCCTCCAAATGTTTTTGCATTCAATTCTGGGGTGTCCCAAAGCTTTCCCTGCACCCCATTCAAGTTTAACCAGCAATAAAACCTGAAAAGACCCCCACTGCCTGGTTAGTAGGAGAGACTGTACAAGCGATGTGTGCCTGGTTGCCTGGGGATCCAAAAGAGGAGAACCTGGGAGAAATCAGCAGGACCTGTCAGGGATCTAAGCTACATATCAATCAATCTTTGGTCTATAAGCATAATGAAGTGAGAGATGCCTCCCGATATAACCCTCCGGGAAACTCTGCAAAGAGATGATGATTAAAGATGTGGAAAATATGCAGGTTAAAAAAATCACACGAGGACAATGAGGGTGGGAGAGGGATAAAGGAGTTTATTGGAAAGGAAAGAATTCATGATAAGAGCAGCTGATATGGGTGGAGGGATTGATGTGTTGGATAAAGAAGACGACCTCCAAGATATGTATCATATGCTTAGTGACTCAAAGACATTCATCCCTTTGAATAAAGATCCCACTCTTCATTTTAAGAAGGAATTATGTGAAGTAAATTGGCAGGGATATAAAAAAAATATACTAACTAAAGAAAGAAAAATAAGACCTGGTTCTGTGCTCTCCCAGGATTCCAATAATATATTCTGCCGAAAATCCATGAAGATACGAATAATAAACCTCCGGGTAGACCAATTATTGCTGTCCAAGGTGGTGGAATACATTCACTTTTCCCTCCAAACCCTAGTGGTCGAGATCCCATCTTCCCAAACAGATTATTATTAGTCTTAGGGATATTAATGTAGAGGAAGGCTCATTATTTCTATCTGTTGCATCACTATGCACAAATATCTCACACAAAGATGCTGCCCCTCCTGTCCAGGTGTAGAACCACAGCCCCCTTTGGAGCATGGGGTAGGGTTGTACTTACACTTATAATCAGTGGCGGCACGTAGGTTGTTTATGGGGGGGCAGCAATCAACCAACAACCCCCCCCCGGGGCCAGACCAGCGGCACAGAGTTTTCCAGCACCCCCCCCCCCCCCGGGCCAGTGGCACGGCAGTAATCCAGCAACCCCCCCCAAATATTAGATCATTCCTGTGCTCAAGGAGAGGAAGCTTCTCCACAGTGGTGAACAGGGGGTATCTGCTTGTGTGAGCACCAGGTAATGCGCCACCGTGCTGCCTCTTGATGGACTGGGGAAGTCCCAACACACTAGAAGAACAAGAAAGCACACAAGGGCGCACTGGCCTATTATCCTCAGTATAAAAAGTTTATCAAAAGATCATAAAAGCATACTCACAAACAAATGCAGATAACAGGCATTTCGAGCACTAAACGGCTACGCATCCAATCCACTGTATACTGCTGGTGTTCTAGAAAGGCTGTATAACGCGTTTCGAGGCTACAGCCTCTTCCTCAGAGCCTAACGTACCATGTCAAGGCCTCAGTCTTATATCACACAGCTAGGGTTGCCACCTCATCCCTTTAAACCCGAGCACATACTAATTACACAGGTTCTGTGGCTGATTAAGGTGGTAATTAAACCCACTTGGTGCCTTATCTGCATTAGATTAGCCTCAGAACCTGTGTAATTCATATGTGTTCGGGTTTAAAGGGATGAGGTGGCAACCCTACACACAGCCCCCCCGGCCAGCAGCGCAGCAGAGTAATCCAGCATCCCCCCCCGGTGGCCAGCAGCACTTAACGGCACCCCCTGCAATTAAAGACACATCATGCTTACTTCCCTTCCACATCGGAAGATGTCCAGCAGGGCCATCAGCACGGAACTGGAGGAACCCAGTGGGACACAGGTACCCCCATCTACTGTCTGGCAAGAAGTGGTCTTCATGGAAGAATTACCGATAAAAAGCCAAACCTCTGACGTGGAAACAAGGCTAAGCGACTCAACCATGAAGGGAAACATAGGAACTGGGGGGGAGGGGGGGCAGAAAATTGGCAGCAGACGCTCTGGACAGATGACGCAAAATGTTATATATTTGACTGCAGCAGGTGGCAGTTTGTTGGGGGAAGGGCTGGAGAATGGCAAAATAATGAGTGCCTGCAGCCAACTGTGAAGCATGGTGGAGCTTCCTTGCATTTCTGCAATTGGATTTGGAGATTTGGTCAGGATCAATGGAGTCCCGGTGCTGAGAAATACAGGCAAATAACTATACTATGTCAGATTTGTATACTATGCTTAAAAAAGCATTTACATACGATATAAATATTAGTAGTTTTAAGCTGTATATGGTGATTTCCACATTCTTGTCATGTGTCATGATCATGCGCTATGACTGATGATCATGTTATGGGCTATATTCTGTTTAGACGATTAAAAGATTATCCCATATGGTATGACTCAAGATTAGCTTATATATTCTGTTTGTATGTCATGATCGGGTCATCCGTTATGATTCAAGACTACGTGTTATAAAACATGTCTTCTTTTCATCATTAGGATTATGTGATGCCTATTTTAGTATTTTAATGTTTTAGCTTGATTCTATTTGTACATACTGTACCTGATTCACTGACTTGTGGCTCTTCATCTATATTTTGTAAAAATGTTTAATGGAATTATATATGCAGGTCGTCTTTGAGATTGTATAAGCCTGATTTTTATTAATTATCAGATGGGCAGAATGGAAAAATGTGTTTCGTTTCAGATAGATTCGTTATGTTACTAATTGATTTTTGTTTCAGAATTCATTTAGTTTTGTTTCGTTTTTGTTAAATTTTGTTTATTAATTTTTTATCGAATTTGAATATGGATCGGTCGAAGAATGAAGCGAAGAATAGCTGATTGTTAAGCAGCGGGCTGGGAAACCCGCCGCCGCCTCCTTAACCGGTTCCCCACCGCGCGCCGTCTTTTCACGGCGGCAGTGGGGGAGCCCTGCGTGAATCGCCGTAAATAAGCGGCGATTCGCATTTGGCCAACAGGGGGCGCGCGCGCGCACCCGCCGCACTCCTGGGGAGTGTGCCCGCGGCTTGGGCGGACCCGATGTCCGCCGGCGAGCCGCGATGAGCGGCTACAGAGAAAGAACGGGGAACTGCCGATGTAAACACCGCGGTTCCCCGCCCTGTCAGTGGGGCATGAGAGATCTACTGATCCCTGTCACTGGGATCAGTTAGATCTCTCATGCCCATGTTAGCCCAACTCCCCCACAGTAAGAACACCCAGGGAACACAGTTACCCCCTAGCTCTCCCCCTGCAGGTTAACCCCTTCACTGCCAATGACATTTATACAGTAATCAGTGGACATTTAAATTTCTGATCGCTGAATAAATGTCATTGGTCCCAAAAAAGTGTCAAAATGTTCCGACATGTCCGCTGCAATATCGCATTACCGCTAAAAATCGCAGATCGCCGCCATTACTAGTAAAAAATGTAAAAAAAATAAAAACCCCAGAAATGAATTCTCACCATCTGTAAACGCGGCCACTTTTGCGCAAACCAATCAATAAACGCCAATTGCGATTTTTTTTATCGCAAATATGAGGAAGAATATAAATCGGCCAAAAACGGTGAAAAAAATGTTTTTTTATATTTTTTTTTTGGATTTGAATTTTAGCAAAAAGTAAGAAATTTGTTTTTTTTTTGCAAAATGGTCGCTCTTCTTTTGTTTATAGCGGCGATAAGAAATGACGCAGAGGCGATCAAATACCACCAAAAGAAAGCTCTATTTGTGGGAAAAAAGGGACGCAAATTTTGTTTGGGTACAACGCTGCACGACCGCGCAATTGTCAGTTAAAGCGACGCAGCGCCGAATCGCAAAAAGTGCTCTGGTCCTAAAGTGGGAAATTCTTCCGGGGCTGAAGTGGTTAACAACGGATGATTCATTAGCTGTCAGCGGGCTTCCTCACTGTTAACAAAACAATACCGGCAATACAAAAATGTAAAAAAAAAAATGGCGCGGGGGTCCACCCCCAATCCATACCAGACCCTTTGGGTCTGGTATGGATTTTAAGGGAAGCCCCATGTCAAAATTAAATTTTAAAAAAACTGTGTGGGGTCCCCCCAAAATTCATACCAGACCCTTAGGTCTGGTATGGGTTTTAAGGGGAACCAAATGCCAACATGTTTTTTAAAAAATGGCGTGGGGTCCCCCCAAAATCCATACCAGACCCCCCTCCTGAACCATATCAGACCACATGCCCTCAACATGAGGGGTGGGTGCTTTTGGGTGGGGGGCTCAAAGCACCTTTTTCCCCCATGTTGTTGGGGACAAGGGCCTCTCCCCCATAACCCTGGTCTGTGGTTGTGGGAGTCTGTGGACAGGGGGCTTATCGGAATCTGGAAACCCCCTTTAACAAGGGTTCCCCAGAGCCCGCCACCCATGTGAATAAGTATGGGGTATATTGTACCCATTCGCCAAAAAAAATCTGAAAAAGAAATAAAAACGCAAGGCAAGTTTTTGACAAAACCTTTTAAAAGAAAAATTAAAAAAAACCCCGCTGTAGCAGGACCCTTTCAATGAGCAAGACCAGGACTAAATTTACAAGAGACAAAGAGTACAGGTTGGGTTTTTGCTTCACAAGTTAAGATACCGCAGATGATATGGCAGTGTTAAACTGGCCAATAGTAGGACAATTTTATTGAAGGATAAGAGGCCTATGTCACGTACCTGGTGGACGAGTCTGACTTATGCAGTAGGCAACCTCCCTTACTACCCTGACTCGGGAACCCCTGGTAGAGCAGACAGGTGGCTCGGGAGTGCCCGATGGCACGAGGGTCGGACTGGGTCACTGGTGGTGGTACGAAGTCCGTTGGAGCATTCATGCATCTGAAGCGTGGTTGTACAGGCCGGATCGTGAACGGGCTGGCAGTGCGGTACAGAAGGAGCAGGCTTGTGGATAGTCGGGTCCAGGCAGGGTCGTTAACAGGCAGGCAGCAGAAGTACACTGGGATCAGGCAGGAGAGTGGTCATAGGCAAGCCGGGGGTCAGGGCAGGCGGAGATCAGACAAAGTCGGGATAGGCCGGGTCACAGGAACAGATAACAGGTTACGGGTATCACAGGAAACAACTCACACGCTGTAGATCAGACAGCACTTGCTGCAGGGTGCACTCAGCCTAAATATCGTTTCCGGCACGTGCGCGTGCAAAAGCGCAAAAAAGCGCTAACAGGTCCTTTTAGCACAGGTTTTCTTCTAACAACCTAACTGTTTTATGAAATATAGCTAAGGAAATGGCAACCATTGACACCTCTCAGCCCCAGTCAATTACTGCCTAGGAATCTTTGACCATGGAAACAAAGAGAAAGGGAAAGAATGACATCACCACCCAAATATTGCCACATGGCCGTATTTGGGCGATAACAGTGATCACGTATAGACGTGGTCGTATTTGATCAATAATGTTACTGGGGAGATCCTTCCTCTTTGTCTACTTTTATCAGCAGGGTCCTGGGGAATGTCATTTGCTACCAGGCACCAATGGGATCGGACCAACCTGTCCATAAATTGACATTATTGTTGGTATCTGCCAGTTGAAAAAAAAAATGGCTTTTGGCTGACTTCGGCTGGGTTCAGCCGTGCAGGACGTCATGGCGCTGCTTGGCGCCTTTTATGAATTACTTAACAGCCAGTACTGGAGGAGGAGCTGGGAATTGGAAACGGGAGAGCTGCCCGCTGGGAGTCAGGACCATCACTGGAGGACAAAATCGGAGTTGGAGGTGTCAGGAGATGGAAGAGTTGCCCAGCGGAAGTCGGGACCATTACTGGAGGACAAATTTAGAGGTGCTGGGAGACAAGCCACCCATTGAGAGTTGGGACCATCACTGGGGGGACAACATTTTAGAGTCAGAGGTGGTTATGAGGAGCTGCTGATGGCAAGCCGCCCAGACTGTTTGACTCCCTGCCCCTGCTGCATCCAAGTGAGCAATGGAGGAGCCTGGAGGAGGTCAGGTCAGTGACAGCTCCCAGCCAGGCCACACAAAGTCTGGGGGGGTCTCTGATGTAGGGGGGAGTGAATAACACACTAAGGTAAGGGCGGACACTGTTATAAAGGTTCCCCCTTATATCAGTGACCCCCCCCCCTTCTACAGAAGGTGGTCTGTGGTCACCAGAGTCCCCCCCCCCCCACATCAGAGTTCCTGGCATTACCCCTAAATATACGTCCTGAGTTCCCCTTTACATGAGGGGCCGCAGAGTTCCCCTTTACATTAGAGTCTGCAGGATTCCCCCTTACAGTGCAAGGGGGAACACTGTGGACTCTGATGTAAAGGGGAACTCTGCGGTCCCTCATGTAAAGGGGAACTCTAATTCTGCAGACTCTGATGTAAGTGGGAACTCTGATGTAAAGGGGGACGCTGCAGACTTTTGTGTGTGATGGAAGGGGAGAGGGCTGTGGTGACCAGAGGCCACCTTACATCAGATTTCCCTTTGCATCAAAGTTCACAGCATTCCCCCTTACATCAGGGTCCACAACATTCCCCTTTACATCAGGGTTTGCAAAGTCCCCCCTTGCACTGTAAAGGGGAACCCTACAGACTCTGACATAAGGGGGAACTCTGCAGACTTTTCTATAAAGGGGAAGGGAGGAGGGCTCTGGTGACCAGAGATCCCCTTACATCAGTGTTCCCCTTTACATCATGGTTTGCAGCATTCCCCTTTACACCAGGGTCCACAGTGTTTCCCTTTACATCAGGGTCCACAGAGTTCCATCTTACAGTGTAGACCAGAGACCTCCTTACATCAGTGTTCCCCTTTCCTTCATGGTCTGCAGCATTACCCTTTACATCAGGGTCCACGTTGTTCCTCTTTACATCAGGGTCTACAGAGTTTCCCTTACAGTATAAGGGGGAGCTCTGTGAACCATGAAGTAAAGGGGAACTCTGTGGATTCTGATGTAAGGGGAAATGCTGCAGACCATGATGGAAAGGGGGACACTGATGTAAGAAGGTCTGTAATGTAAAGGGGAGCTCTGTGGAATCTTGTGTAAGGGGTGGTGGCCCTGGTGACCAAATACCCACTTATATCAGAGCTTCCCTTTACACCAGAGTCCTCATCATTCTCCCTTACATCAGAGTCCTCTGAGTTCTCCTTTACATTAGAGTCCACAGTGTTTCCTTTTACATCAGGGTACGTAGAGTTCATCTTTGCACAAAGAGGAACCTTGCAGACTCTGGTGTAAAGGGGCACTCTGTGCTGGGTTATATTAATATGACCTTCTTGTAAAAAGGAAAAATGTGTTTTTATCTTTTCTTTTACATTAAACACTTTGCACATCAAACTTGTTACATGTTTGCTGCATAAATATGGATATTTGCACTGAAAACTTCATTTTGTCAAATATTTTGAACGGTCAATAAAAAAATTGACTCTGTCAGTAAATTTAACTTTGGGACGTTGGCATCCCTGGAATGGACATGCCCATTGGTCGGTAAGCATCAGGTGTCATTCACTGTGGATGACACGGATCTGCTCGCTGGATGGTACAGTATGATTGACAATGGATTTACATTATTGCAATTTTTAAAAACTGTTTTAAAGTAAAGGAATTGTCAAAAACAGCATCAATGTCTTTATTTGATGTTTACTTTTTTTCTGGTATTAAGTAGGGGGGTACTATGTTCTCCTTATTCATTCACATGGAGGGTGGTATTCGGGAGCCTAGCTTAAAGGGGACTTGCAGATTCCAATAAGCCCAATCTTGCAGACCCCCACAACCACCGAGCCAGGGTTGTGGAGAAGAGGCCCTTGTCCTCATTAACATTGGAACAAGGTGCTTTACCAGAAGATGCCCTGCCACCCCCCATATTGAGGGTATGTAGCCTGTAATGGTTCAGAGGGGGTTGCATGCTCAATACATGTCTGATATAAAATATAGGGGACCTAGGCCATATTTTTTTTTCTTTTTGTTTGTGGTTTTCCCTAACAATTCAGCTCCCTTGTTGAGGGCATGTGGCCTGGTATGGTTCAAGAAGAGGGGACACCTCATGTTTGTCCCCCTCCTTTCCTGGACTGCATGCTCAGAAAGGGGTCTAGTATAGAATATGGGTGGGGTCTCCCCTTTGACATCCATACCAGATTCTCGTCAAGGGTAAGGGTCTACTATGTATCCTTGTTTTTTGTGTGTTTGTGAGGGTCCCCCATGATACCAGATACTCTTCTAGGATAATGGTCAGGTATAGATGAATAGAATCCCAAGCTGCTTTGTTTATAAGCAGAGTGAAGAGGCCAGGGACTTGATTTACCAGCAATTCACACACTTTATGTGTTGCAAATGTAGCAGGTTCTATACATGGTACAGATGAGCCACTTCACATGTAGGGTCAGTTCAGAAACCCCCACCCACTGAAACATATTATTTAAAATAATTTACCATTTTTAATGTTTCACTTTAAGCCCTCATACACACGGGCATTTTTTAACGCCACATTTTTGGGCGTTTTTTGCAGCTCTCCATGTTATTCAATGGCCCTCTAAAAACGTTGACGTTTTTGAGCAGTAGAGGGCATCGGCGTTAGTGAGCTGTAGCTAGAACGCAGGACCAGTGCGTTCCGAAGCTGCAGCGTCATGGCGTTTTTGACGCCGAGTCGGCAAACGTTGCTTAACGTTGTATACACAGCGTTAAGCCTCGTCAGGTGTTCTATTTAAAATCAATGGTTCCCTATGGGAGCCCATTGATTTGAATAGAAGCCGCACCAGAAGTCGGATCACAATGATCCGACTTGCGGCGCGACTTGTGTGCTAGGGGTCTTAAAAGGAAACCCCCTCAAAAAATTTGCATGGGGTTCCCCCCAAGAGCATACCAGCATACCAGTCATACCATGTTGATGAGGACAAGGGCCTCTTCCCGACAACCCTGGCCGTTGGTTGTCGGGGTCTGCGGGCAGAGGCTTATCAGAATCTGGAAGCCCCCTTTAATAAAGGGGCCCCCAGATGCTGGGCCCCCCACCCTATGTAAATGAGTATGGGGCACATCGTACCCCTACCCATTTACCTGGAAAAAAAGTGTACCAAAAAAAAACTACACAGTTTTTTAAAACATTTTATTAAACAGCTCCGGCGTCTTCTCCATCGTCTTCTTTCTTTGGCTCTGTTGCGGGGTCTTCTGTGTTCTGAGGGGTCTTCCGCTCTTTTGCTGTTGTCTCCCCGGCTAGCTTCTCCCGCTCCTTCTTCTCCTTCTCTTCTAGAGATGTTGACTCGTCGCTCTCTTCCACTTGAATGCCGGGTCCGTGCTGCGTGGTTGCCTTATATTGGCATGGGGCGGGGCCACATGATGACGTCATCATGAGCCCCACCCTCATGATGTCACATCCTGGGGCAGGCCATCACATCACAGCCCCACCCCAGGATATGACATCATGAGGGTGGGGCTCATGATGACATCATCATGTGGCCCCGCCCCATGCCAATATAAGGCAACCGTGCAGCACGGACCCGGCATTCGAGTGGAAGAGAGCGACGAGTCAACATCTCTAGAAGAGAAGGAGAAGAAGAAGGAGCAGGAGAAGCTAGCCGGGGAGACAGCAGCAAAAGAGCAGAAGACCCCTCAAATGACAGAAGACCCCTTAAATGACAGGAGACCCCGCAAAAGAGCCGAAGAAAGAAGACGATGGAAAAGACGCGGAGCTGATTTAATAAAATTGTGTAGTGTGTTTTTTTGGTACACTTTTTTTTCCAGGTAAATGGGTAGGGGTACGATGAACCCGGGTGGGGGGCCCGGCATCTGGGGGCCCCTTTATTAAAGGGGGCTTCCAGATTCCGATAAGCCTCTGCCCGCAGACCCCGACAACCAACGGCCAGGGTTGTCGGGAAGAGGCTCTTGTCCCCAT
>BLSH010504529.1:0-12845 GCA_018402905.1 Glandirana rugosa
TCTCAAATTCCTCCAACAATCTGATCGTTGAGCACGATCGTAGTGATCGTTGTTTTATGCAGAGTTTGATCTGCAACTCAAAGCAGCGGTATGTGAAATCTCTAATTTCTGTTATCTGCCCTCAGAGCAACAGCACAGACAGCAGTAGTAAAGTAATCTATCTCAGGATGCAGGATCAGATCTTAAAATGTCTTAAAATGTCTCTATTCTCTCCCTCACGCCGTCATCTTCCTTTCCTACACTAACTCAAGAGCATGTGACTGCAGCACTACGTGACTCCAGCTTATAAAGAATCTGAGTCACATGATGCACTGGCCAATCACAGCCATGCCATTAGTAGGCATGGCTTTGATGGCTTCTAAGGGCAAACCAGTGAAACGCTTGTTGATTGGCTGCTCTGCAGCTTCTCAACACATGGAGTAAAATAGCAGAACCCCGGACTGAACCCGAACAATTTTTGAAATGTCCGGGTCTGTGCCCCGGACACCCGAAAGTTCGGTACGGACACGAACGTTACAGTCCGGGTTTGCTCAACACTAATTACTAGTAAAAAAAATTAAAAATAATACAAATGCCATAAATCTATTCCCATAGTTTGTAGATGCGATAACTTTTGTCAAACCCAATCAATATACGCCTATTGTGATTTTATTTACCAAAAATATGTAGAAGAATACATTTACATTTTTATTGGATATTTATTATAGCAAAAAGTAAAAAATATTGTTCTTTTTTAAAATTGTCGCTTTTTTTTGTTTATAGCACAAAAAATAAAAGAGGTGCTAAAATACCATCAAAAGAAAGCTCTATTTGTGGGGAAAAAAGGATGTCAATTTCGTTTGGGTACAACGTCGCATGACCGTGCAATTGTCAGTTAAAGCGACGCAGTGCCAAATTTCAAAAAGTGCTCTGGTCAGGAAGGGGGTAAATCCTTCCGGGGCTGAAGTGGTTAATCAGTTGCCAACTGCCTGCTGTGGATTGACGGCAGCAACTTGGCTCGATATCGCAAACCGCTGTCACCTGGCTGTGACTGCAAGATCACGTATCATGCACGCTCGTGCGCTCACTGTGTAGAGTGGGAGCCAGGGCGTGGGTAGAGCAGACTCTATGTCTGTCAGCTACCCGCAGTGACAGAATGGGGATCCATGTGTGTAAACCTCCGTTCTGACAGGGGGAAAGCGTGTGATTGTATGTTTCCTGTATATGGGAGCAACGATCAGTCTCCTCTCAAAGTCAGCACACCCCCCATACAGTTAGTAACACATCCCAGGGAACACAGTTTCATAGCACTGATCGCTGTATAAATGCTGTATAAATGCCAATGGTCCCAAAAAAGTGTCCAACATGTCCGCTGCAATGTCGCAGTACTGCTAAAAATCACTGACATTACTAGTAAAAAATGTTTAAAAAATAAAAACCCCATAAATGAATTCTCGTGGTTTGTATGGTTTGTAAACGAGGCAACTTTTGCGCAAACCAATCAATAAACACTGATTGTGCTTTTTTTTGCAAAAAATATGAGGAAATATATATATCAGCCAAAACTGATGACTATTTTTTTTTTTTTTATTTTATATGGATTTTAGTAAAAAGCCAGAAATATTGTTTTTTTTTTTCAAAATTGTAGCTCTTTAATTGTTTATAGTGGTGATCAGAAGTGACGCATAGGTGATCAAATACCACCAAAAGAAAGCTATTTAAAAAAAGTACGTCAATTTAGTTTGGGTACAATGTCGCACAACCATGCAATTGTCAGTTAAAGCGACGCAGTGTCGTATCGCAAGTGCTCTGGTCATAAAGTGTGAGATCCTATTTCCTGGCAGACTCCATGGCAGCTATGTGTGGGTTAATCCCGCCTCCTTTTTAACCCCATAGGACCCTTCTTCTATAAATTTTTCTCCCAGCTTAGCCCGCGTGTTCCTTTTTCGTCCTCCTCCATGGACCTGACAAGATTTAGCAAGACAGAAGCGTCCCGGGCAGCATTGTCCCCAGCCTGTGTGCGGGGCAGATGTTGGGGTAGTTGGTGTCCCCCCACCCAGTACCCAGCCATGGCGGGTAAGTGGCGTGTAGGCCAGGAAAGCCCAGGAGGGGCGGCCGGTTAGTGCCCAGGTGGCGCCATTGCGGATAGTAGGGTCTCAGAAGACAGACTCCATGGCAGAAAATTGAGAGCCCCATGTTGGCTCAACATGTATACCTGTGCCTGTCCCGTCTCCATGTCTCTTCCTTCATGCTGTAAGCCATGGCAGGGCTTCCGGGTGCGTCGGCACATGCGCAGAGCTCGGCTTGGCTGGCGCAGGCGCTGGGACCGGCTTCTCCTGGGCTTGTGCGCAAGCACAAGATGACAGAGCAGTGCGGGGTGGGAAGTTCAAATCGCTGTCAGTGATGCTCAGTCTTCAGAAAGACTGCGGGCAGTGTGCAGCGGCTTCCCCAAGCCCAGTCCCGGCCATACCCAGGTAAGAGGGTCCTCTTCTTATGGGTGCTTCATGCTGGCTCCTGCAGGTGACTGGAGCGTGGCGGACTGGCTTGCTATGTAATTTTTCGCTATAGGCAGATGCAACTGTGCCCCTTTCCCCCCCGCGATGGACAAGTCTCTGCCGCTATGCGGTCAGCCCTTGCTCAACAGGTATAGCGGGGGCTGCGGGGGGGAGTTTGTTCCCCCCTTCCAGCTGTTGTGTTGTTTGCTCATCTTGCTCTAGCCTTTCTTTCTTCTCTTTCGTTCTTTCTATGTCTCGTCTGTTAGCCCTCCTAGGTCGAATCGCCAACAGACCTCCAAACAAGATACCAGAGACCCTGCCAGAGCGCACACACACTCCTCATCGGGCTCCCGGCACCATGGATCTTCAAGGAGCCGGCATCAGGGAAGCTCTCACTCTTCCTGACACCACTCTCACCACCGAGACTGCCACTCCGGTCATAAGACTTGCTGGGGCTGTCGCGCCCATGTCCCCGGGAAGAGGTCAATCTGTGACGCATGTTACGCCCGGGCTTCAGGTGAGAGAGAGGCTGACGACCAGCAAATGGAAACACTGGTCAGACGGGTGGTTCAGCAGTCATTGAAGGAACTGGCACCACCCCGTACCTATAGTCAGTCTTCTGCCAGGGGCTCGCTGGAAGAGGACACCCAAGAGGATCCAGGTCCGTCCCAGCCGAGCTTTTCCCCCCATGTACACTCGGGCAGTGAGTTGGAAGGGGAAGACTCCACTGGCTTTGACACCACTGTGGTCCCACCCTTGATAAGGGCAATTAAGGAGACCTTTAAAATTGGAAGAGCCTGTCGCCTCCCCGGCGAAGCAAAGGAAGTTTTTCAGGCATCTGGGGAAAGAGCATCCCAACTTCCCACTACTTCCGGAGCTGAAGGACATCTTCACTGAGGAGTGGGAGAAAGCAGATAGGAAGGTCTCCCTATCAAACAAAATGGCTAGACTCTATCCCTTTAAGGAGGGGGACGTCAGGTGCTTGGAGTCCGCTCCCTAGTGGACGCAGTGGTTATGAGGTGGGCGAAACATGTCACCTTGCCGCTGGAAGACGCCGTGTCTTTCAGGGAGCCCCTAGACAGGAAGATTGACATGGACCTCAAAAGAATTTATGTAATGGCAGGCACAGCCTGCAAGCACGCCCTGGCCCTAGTAATGGAGGTATGGGCCGAAGAGGTAGCAACTGTCTTAAGCAGCGTCTCAGACAAAGTAGCAAAGAACGTTCCTATTCAGGAGCTGAAGTGGGCATCGTCCTTCCTGGGGGAGGCCTCTCTGGACATGATTCGTCTGGGGGCACGGGTGATGCTGTCCTCCATTACAGCTAAGCGGGCCCTATGGCTACGCCCCTGGCTGGCGGACCCCGCCTTGGAGCAGGCCTGGGGCAAGATTCCCTTTGAGGGGTCCTAGTTGTTCAGTAACAAGTTGGACGCGGCCATCGCCCGGGCCATCGCCCGGGCCACCGGCGGGAAGTCAGGGTTCCTGCCACAGGACAGGCACAGGTTTGGCCAGAAGAGGTCACAGGTCAGAAGACAGACCACAGATCGGGCACAGGATACCCGCAGTTACAGGCCCGGCCGCAACTTAACTTAACGAAACTGGAGGAGGGGCCAGACATCCGCCCAGAGAACGGCCAGGAATACAGCACAGGCCGGGCAGGAAGTATTGAAGTCCTTTTGAGATTTGGCCCACCAGAACATAAATGTTCTCAACCTGAGCACAACCCCATGACCAGGCATCTAAATTAAGGAAAAGGTACAAGCTGCGTTGGAATAATTACCTCAAAATCCAAGAAAGGTCTCGGCCTCCTCCTGCTTCCTCTTCTGTTGCTGCCTCGGCCTCTTCCTCTACCTCTACAGTGACAGTGTCACCTGCCACCCAACAGACGATATGACAGCAACGCCACCATGTCCGCCACTGTCCCCAAGCATTTCCACATGGTCCCATGGAAGCTTACAGCTGTCCATCTCCCAAACACTGGAGAGAAAGAGGAAGTACCCCCCTACCCACCCGAGATCCCTGGCCCTGAATGCCAGCATTTCAAAATGGCCTATGAAATGCCTATGAAATGCTGTCATTCCGTCTGGTGGACACGGACAGTTTAAAAAACCTGATGGTAGTGGCTGTCCCACAGTACGTGGTTCCCAGCCGCCACTACTTTTCCAGGTGAGCCATCCCTTCCCTGCACAAACAAGTCAGGGACAAGATCAAGTGTGCACTGTGCAACGCCATCTGTGGCAAGGTCCACATAACCACTGATACATGGACCAGTAAGCACAGGCAGGGACGCTATATCTCGCTAACTGCACACTGGGCAAATGTAGTGGCGGGTGGGCCTGAGCCATCTAGCCATTTGGCGCATGTCCTTCCTCTTTGCCTCCTGTTGCCTCCTCCTTCTACTGCGCTTCCTCCTCCTCGACCACCCACTCATCCGCTCAGCGTAACACCTTCACCACCAACATCAGCACATCCAGGGGGAAACGACAGCAGGCTGTTTTAAAACTAATATGTTTGGGGGATAAACCCCACACTGCGCAGGAGCTGTGGACGGGCATTGAACAACAAACCAATGAGTGGTTGTTGCCACTGAATCTCAAGCCTGGCCTGGTGGTGTGTGACAATGGCCAAAATCTTGTAGCGGCTCTGGGCCGAGCCGGTTTGACGCACATCCCTTGTCTGGCACATGTGCTGAATTTGGTGGCATAGAAATTTCTAAAAAAACTACCAGGACATGTCAGAGCTGCTGCATAAAGTGCGGGCCGTCTGTGCGCACTTTCGGCGTTTTCACCCTGCTGCTGCTCGCCTGTCTGCGCTGCAGCGGAACTTCGGCCTTCCCGCTCACCGCCTCATATGCGACGTGCCCACAAGTTGGGACTCCACCTTGCACATGCTGGAGAGACTGTGCGAAGAGCAGCAGGCAATAGTGGAGTTTCAGCTGCAGCACGCACGGGTCATTTGCTCTGCGGAACAGCAACACCACCAATTAGTGGGTCTCCATGCGAGACCTGTGTAGCGTATTGCGGTGTTTTGAGTACTCCACCAACATGGCCAGTGCCGATGACGCTGTTCTCAGCGTTACTATCCCACTTCTATGTCTCCTTGAAAAAACACCATGATGGAAGAGGATGTGGCACAGGAGGATGAGGAGGAGGAAGAGGGGTCATATCCACGGTTATCAGGCCAGTCATTCGCAAGTGGCTCGGAGGGTGGGTTCCTGCACCAGCATAGGCCAGGCCAAAAATATTCGAGCCAGGGCACAGTTCTGGAGGACGAGGAAGATGAGGAGGAGGAGGAGGAATCGCAGCAGGGTGGCACCCAACGCAGCTCATGGGCATCACTGGAGAGTGGCTGGGGGATACAGAGGACACAAAGGATATACCTCCCACAGAGGACAGCTTGTCTTTGCCTGTGGGCAGCCTGGCACACATGGCCGACTACATGCTGCAGTGCCTGCGCAATGACAGCCGAGTTGCCCACATTGTAACTTCCTCTGATTACTGGGTGGCCACCCTGCTGGATCCCCATTACAAGGACAACATGCCGTCCTTAATTCCCTCACTGGAGCGTGAGAGGAAGATGCGCGACTACAAGCGCACACTGGTAGAGGCGCTGCTGAGGGCATTCCCAAATGACAACGGGGGGCTCAGCGGAAGCACAAGGCGAAGGCAAAGGAGGAGGAGGAAGAGTCCACCAACGCAGCTGTGCCACCGCCAGCACCTCAGAAGGCAGGGTTAGCATGGCCGAAATGTGGCAAAGCTTTGTCAGCAGCCCGCCACAACAAACAGCACCACCAGCCGATAGACAACGTCTTAGCAGGAGGCAGCATTTAAGCAACATGGTGCAAGAGTATGTGTGCACACGCCTACACGTACTGACTGATGGGTCTGCCCCATTCAACTTCTGGGTCTCCAAATTGGCCCCATGGCCTGAGCTTGCCGTTTATGCCTTGGAGGTGCTGGCCTGCCCTGCAGCCAGTGTATTGTCTGAACGTGTGTTTAGCACAGCAGGGGGTGTTATCACAGACAAGCGCAGCCGCCTGTCCAGAGCCAACGTGGACAAGCTAACCTTTATTAAAATGTACCAGGCATGGATCCCACAAGACTTGTCTGTACCTTGTGCAGAATAAACATTTAGACTGGACTCACAGAGCCATTCGTATACTTGTTTTTTTGAATAGGCCCCAAGCCTCAATATTTTGGGGGCTACCCCAATTATAAACAAACAAAAAAAAACAGTGTTGGCTACCTCCTCCTCCTCCTCGACCACCGCCACTTCCACCTACACTGCCATGGTCACGGCCTAGTCAACCTCTAGGCTTCTACTCCCCATCCACCCCCCCTTCCCATTTTTTTAAAATTTGATTTTAATTTATTTTCCCTATCCCCATTTTTTTGTAGGGCACTTGCCCTACTCTTACCCCCATTTTACTTCCTTTTGCAGCCCTCTAGCAATTGCCAGGACTTTGTTACAGCCACGTTCGGTGCCGAACCCGGACTTTTTCCCAAAGTTTGTATGGACACGCAGAACCCGAACGTCCAGGTATTTGCTCAACTCTAATCGCAAGTAATCGCTTCCCTCCGAGAGTTTGGCTGGGTATTGAATCTGCAGAAAAGTCTGCTGGCTCCGACACAAGATCTGGTGTACCTAGGCGCCCGGTTCAACACCGTGAAGAACACCATCTCACTACCACCGGAGAAGATACCCATAATATGGGGCAGGATCCTGTCGGCCCGGTCACGTTCGCACTTGAGAGCCTCCCAATGCCTCAGTTTGATTGGGACTATGGTTGCAGCAGCCCCCGTGGTCAAATGGGCCCTGTGGAGGATGTGACCATTCCAGACGGGGTCCCTACCCCAATGGAGACCGGTCAAGGGCGACCACATCATTCAGGTGACATTGACCATGAGGAGCAGTCTACTGTGGTGACTTCAATAAAAGAACTTGCTCAGATGCCATTCCATTGCTCCCCCACCCTGGGTGGTAGTCACGACCGACGTCAGCAACACAGGTTGGGGAGCCCACTGTGGGGCAGAGTTTGCCCAAGGGAGGTGGGGCCCACTCCCCCGTATCCCGGTGTCCAATGTCCTGGAGCTGAGGGCGGCCAACTGTGCCCTGTGGGCCTTCTGCCACCTGATAGAGGGGAAGGCGGTACTCCTAAGGATGTACAATGTGGCAGCGGTCTCATATGTATAGAGACAAGGGGGGCACAGAGTCGTTCCCTATTGCGGGAGGTGAATCCAATTCTTACATGGGCCCAGGAATTCCTGACGGACATCTCGGCAGTCTATATCCCTGGAGCTTGGAATGTACAGGCAGACTTCCTGTCCAGAACCCAAGTCAACAATGGGGAATGGTCCCTTCATGTGGGAGTATTTAACTGGGTCCGATCCCTAGGTATCGACCCCAAGGTCGACCTGTTCGCCTCCCTGGACAACCACAAAATCAGGAACTTCTACTCACGGGACTTCTGCCCCCAAGCTCTCAGGGTCGACGCCCTGACGGATGTATGGAGGTTCAGCAAGGCCTACGCCTTCCCACCGGTCCCTATCATCCTCAGGTTCCTACAGAGGCTGAGATCAGAGAAGGCCGAGATTCTGGCAATAACACCCCTTTGGCCCAAGAGGCCCTGGTTTCCGTTGCTAACACAGCTGAGTTTTCGGGCCCCAGTGCCCCTCCCCCTCAGGCCGGATCTCCTATCGCAGGTGGCGATCTTGCATCCTTGTCCGGAGCGGCTGCATCTGATGGTCTGGTTCTTGAGAGGGGAAGGTTAGAGGCACTAGGCTGCACCCCAGGAGTGATCTCCACTCTCATGAGCTCCAGACGTCCCAGTACGAACAGGGTTTTTGAGCGGATCTGGGCCAAGTTAACCCGCTGGTCCGTCAATTCCTCAAAGGGGCAGCGAAGCTACGGCCGCAGAGGAAACCTAGGTTCCCGAAGTGGGACCTTCCCCTGGTCCTCGACTACCTGGCGGACCCTGCACAGGGAGATATGAGGACCGCTTCAGTTGGTGACCTGTCTATGAGAACAGCCTTCCTAGTGGCAGTGACCTCGGCTAAGAGGGTCTCGGAGATCGGAGACCTAGGGCACCAAGAGCCATTCCTAACCTTTTTTCCAGACCGTGTAGTCTTGGTCCCCATGCTGGGCTCAAAACCCAAGGTCACATCAGTGTTCTACGAGAACCAGGAGATATCTCTCTCTACCTTCTGGTCACCAGGGTCTGCCGAGACACACCCTCTGGACATCGGAAAAACATTGGAAAGATATCTTCAGGCCACAGCTACCTTCAGGCAGTCGGACCACCTCTTTGTCCTCTTCACTGGGTAGAACAAGAGGAAAAGGGCCTCATCCAGAATGATTGCAGCATGGATCGTCCAAGTCATCTAGAGGGCTTACAGAGCGAAGTGCTTGACCCCACCAGAGGGCCACAGCACGACAGGTGGTGCCGGAAGTCATCTGCAAGACGGCCTCATGGTCTTTGCTGAACACCTTCATGACGCATTACTGTGTGAAGCCAGCGTCACTCTCTTCTGTTTCGTTTGGTGTTAAAGTTCTGTCATTAGACTATGTGAATTAAACCTTTGTTCAGCATTCCCGCCCGTGTGTTTTTTGCTAGTTAAGTCCCACATGTAGCTGTCATGGAGTCTGCCGGGAAAATGGAAAATTTACTATCAGATACTTACCGTAATTTTCATTTCCCGGTGGACTCCATGGCAGCTGGAGTCCCCACCCTCGGGTCAGGAGGAGGGGGGCTAGTTACGGAACACGCCGACTAAGCTAGGAGCAAAATTTATAGAAGAAGGGTCCTATGGGGTTAAAGAGGAGGCAGGATTAACCCACAGGTAGCTGCCATGGAGTCCACCGGGAAAGGAAAATTACGGTAAGTATCTGATAGTAAATTTTCCATTTTCCTGGCAGACTCCATGGCAGATCGGATAAAAACAGACAGACGGATCCATTTTCATCTGATACCAATAGAGGAGAGTGGGGGATCTGACAGATCTGTCTGTGCACAGTGGCATAGACGGGTCTGTCATCTGCCGACTCAGTGGGGATCAACAGATTGATCCCCACTGAGCAATGGAGTCCGTCAAAATGGACTTCACTAGTGTGAAAGGACCTTACCTCTTTCACTGACACTGATATAATACTTAATGTGAATAAATGTAAATATAATGTGAATAAATAAAGAAAAGCGCTACTCTTATTTGTGCAAAAATTTTCTCAATTCTGTGCAAAACAAAAAATCTTAAGTGTGTGGTAATAAAATGACTCCACAAAAAACTGTAAAAATACAATGTGCAATCAATATATAAAATGTTCTCTGCAGTTATATCACATGTGCAATGTACTTCCAAAAAAATTATTATATCACAGTGTCCATATAACTTTCAAAAAGTGCCCATTTTAAGCCATAAATAAAAAAAACAAAAAAAATAAAAAACAAGCAAAAAGCCAAAATACAAACCAAAAAATATTCTGTGCTGTGCTTAGGTTAATCAATAAACCAATTAGACCCATCCACAGTGTCTTGTATAAGCTCTCAAACACAGAGGGCTCCACCACGTGTGGTTTATGGGTACGTTCACCAGATCCACATGGCCATGAAGACCAATAAAGTCTTAGTATTTATGCAAACAGAAAAATATGGCATAACATCCAATGTGCTCTTCTCTCTCACATCCAATGTGCTCTTCTCTCTCACATCCAATGTGTATTCATAGACCCCCCCCCAAAAAAAAATATATATTTATATATAAATATATATAAAATATTAAAACACATAAGTCTATTGCCAGACTGGCACCAGCTCAGTCAGCCTGTGTGTATAACTTTTTGAAAGCTTTATGGACACTGTGATATAATCATTTTGTTGGAAACACATTTCTTCTGCACACGTGATATAACTATGGAGAAAATTTTATATATTGATTGCACATTTTATTTTTACAGTTTTTTGTGGTGTAAGTTTATTACCACACACTTAAGATTTTTTGTTTTTCACAGAATTGAGTACATTTTTTCACAAATAAGAGTAGTGCCTTACTTTATTTATATACATACTTGTAGTGAGATGTTCACTTAAAGGGGCAGTGGCCACATAATTCACAAAAGTTTTTAAGGTTAGCGCCCTTTATATATTTTAAAATTGATATAATACTTATGTCAATAGCAGAATGGGGGCTTTAAAAACCCTCCCAGCTGCTACAGGAGTCGGAAATGTATGTAAAACTAACAATTGGACTGATAGATTTCAAAGGGAAGTGATCAGACTGCCATATAGCCATCCAATCACTTCCATGGAATTGGTGTTACACCATCATGTTTCTCTGCTTTCCCTGCATGGAAGGTGTCGCCAAGCAGAGGAGAGGAAAAAATTGTCATTTTCTGATTTCCCTTAGCTAGTAAGAACCCAGAAGTGAAGATCACTTCTCATTTCAGGCATAACCTTTACCAGCAGCATAGTCTGGGAAGAAATGAATGGAGCATTATTTATGCTCCATTTGCTTCAGTGGGTGACAGTGGGAACATTGAGGTCTAGAGACCTTGGATGTCTCAGTAAAGAAAACCTGTTACAGTAAAATACTATCTAGAAAAAGAGGGGAATACCGCGCTATGGATATACAACCTCAACAAAGAGTGAAAAATAAATAAATTAAAAAAATTAGTTACAAAATATAAAGCTGCTGCCCTCACCAAAGACTACTGACAAGCAGAAGCCAAAATCAAAGTGAAATGTAAAAGGTGATGCGGCGCTGCATAAAGGCGTGCATATGTGTATGTGCTATATAGTCCTAGTGCGCAAAGGGCTTACCCTGTGCAAATTGCAAGAAAGGTGCTTATGGAATCATCCAGATCAATTAAAGTGCAAATATGGCCAAATAACATAAAGAAAAAATGGATAAATACATACATAAATACAAATGACAAAAACAAAATGCATACAAAGGCCTATATCATCAGGCCAATAAATGAGGGTGACAAAAGTGCTTTGCTTACAAAAAAGGTGCCCAGCCAAAATAAATAAAGTCCAAAAAGCGCTATTCAGTTGATGGAAAATAAATTCTAAATGTAGTAACACATAAAGACCGCACGGCAGCAGTCTAGTTACAGTCTCATATAGTACTCACCGCAGGTCTATTTTTTCTGTGTAAGGTTGTAAGTCGAACCTCTTACCATACATCACCTTCATACATGAGCTTTTAATTCTTCCTCATATGAAAGGGGTGACAAGAGAAATTTCCATGGTGTAAAAGTGTTTAAAAAGATAACCGTGCGCACAGATCCGCTTGCACTGCTAGTTTGAGAAGTCAGACATAGAGTTAGGTGCGTCCACTTCCGCAACGTGCATTCCGCAGACACAAAACCGGAAATAAGTAATGACGCTAACGGCTCCCACTTACGCGTTTCGTCATTGGGACGTCATGTACTCACTTTTGTTGCCAGCGTTTTAGACATTAATGGCTGTGTGTTGAGTTTTTTTTGAGGAGACAGCAAATTTACAAGCTGTACACTCTCTACTTTACATTGTAGTAAAGTTTCATTTCTTCAGTGTTGTCACATGAAAAGATATAATAAAATATTTACAAAAACGTAAAGGGTGTACTCACTTTTGGGATATACTGTATATACATATATATATATATATATATATATATATATATATATATATTATATATTAGACTGTATATATTTTAAGACATCACATCAAGTAGTGTACTATATACCGTACACCCCCCGAATGCACTGATATATAGTGTATAGAGTTCAGCGAACTTCTAGAAGTCCAGGTTCTGCTGGTTCGGCCGAACTTCGGGACAAAGTCCGGGTTCGGGTCCGGACAGAACACGAACTTTGTCCCGGACCCCATTGAAATCAATGGAGACCCTGACTTTTAGGTACAAAAAATGTTGTAAAATAGTCCTGGAAGGTCCTAGAGGTCTGCAAAAGGAAGGAAATGTGGGTAAGGGTGGGACAAGTGACCTACAAAGAAATGGGGACAGGGAAATAACTTTAAATATTTTTTAAAAAATAAAAACATAAAAAATGCAAAAATGGAGATCATCTTCAAAATGGGTCTGAAAAGTATTAATTAACATTAGAGGCCATAGAACTGTTCTAAAATCATCTTCAAACTGTGTCAAAAAAGTATAAATAAGCCCGGAGTACCCATATCACTGTTCTGCAAAATGTGTGTATCACTTTAAATGAAACCGGGAATCAGTGCACATCTCTTCTGCACAATTATTTCAAGTCTGTGTGTCACTTTAAATCAAACCATCAATCATTGCACATCTTTTATTTACACTTCTTTTTAAAGCCTGTGTCACTTTAAATGAAACCGTCAATCATTGCACATCTGCTATTCACACACAT
>BLSH010504529.1:55113-67865 GCA_018402905.1 Glandirana rugosa
AAAAAAAATGTGTTTCAACAGGTAAAGGTTCTATAAAGGTTGTGTGGTGTGTTGGAAATATCTTAGAAATGGACAAATTTGTGTAAAAAAAATGCATTTTCATTTTTTTTCAACATTTTCCAAAAACTTCTGGAAAAAAATGAACCGTTCAAAATACCTATTATGCCTCATAGATTATACGTTGGGGTGTTAGCTTTCCAAAATGGGGTCATTTTGTGGGTAATTCCATTGTCCTGGTGCTCCAGGGCCTTCAAAAGTGTAATAGGTGGTGGAGAAATGAGATGTGTAATTTATGCTTCTAAAATGCCTGACAGTGCTACTTCAATGTTGGGCCTCTGTATGTGGCCAGGCTGTGTAAAAGTCTCACACATGTGGTATCGCCATACTCAGGAGGAGTAGCAGAATGTATTTTGGGGTGTCATTTTTGCTACGTACATGCTGTGTGTTGGAAATATCTTGGAAATGGACAACTTTGTGTAAAAAAAATGCGTTTTCATTTTTTTTCCACATTTTCCAAAAACTTCTGGAAAAAAATGAACCATTTAAAATACTCATTATGCCTCATAGATTATACTTTGGGGTGTTAGCTTTCCAAAATGGGGTCATTTTGTGGGTAATTCCATTGTCCTGGTGCTCCAGGGCCTTCAAAAGTGTAATAGGTGGTTGAGAAATGAGATGTGTCATTTATGCTTCTAAAATGCCTGACAGTGCTACTTCAATGTTGGGCCTCTGTATGTGGCCAGGCTGTGTAAAAGTCTCACACATGTGGTATCGCCATACTCAGGAGGAGTAGCAGAATGTATTTTGGGGTGCAACGTGTGGTATGCACATGCCATGTGAGAGAAATAACCTGGAAATATGACAATTTTGTGAAATTAAAAAAAAATAAAAAAATGTAGTTTTGCAAAGAATTGTGGGAAAAAAATGAAGACTTCAAAAAACTCACCATGCCTCTTACTAAATACCTTGGAATGTCTACTTTCCAAAAAGGGGTCATTTGGGGGGTATTTTACTTTCCTGGCTTGTTAGGGTCTCAAGAAATTAGATAGGTGGTCAGTACATCAGGTTTGATCAGGAGTGATCAATTTTCAGTGATTGGCACCATAGCTTGTAGACTCTATAACTTACACAAGGACCAAATAATATACACAATTTTTTTTTTTTTTTATCAAAGATAGGTAGCAGTATAAATTTAGGCCAAAATTTATGAATAAAAATTACTAATTTGCTAAATTTTATAACAGAAACGAAGAAAAATTCATTTTTTTTACAAATTTTTTGGTCTTTTTTTAATTATAGCGCAAAAAATAAAAAACCCAGCGGTGATTAAATACCACCAAAAGAAAGCTCTATTTGTTTGAAAAAAAGGACGCAAATTTCATATTGGTACAGTGTTGCATGACTGAGTAATTGTCATTCAAAGTGTGAGAGCGCTGAAAGCTGAAAATTGGTCTGGTTGTTAAGGGGGTTTAAGTGCCCAGTTGTCAAGTGGTTAAAATCCCTGTGTCCTGGCACCCTGTCCCTGTGTTCTTGCACCCTGTCCCTGTGTTCTGGCTCCCTGTCCCTGTGTCCTGGCACCCTGTCCCTGTGTTCTTGCACCCTGTCCCTGTGTTCTGGCACCCTGTCCCTGTGTTCTGGCTCCCTGTCCCTGTGTTCTGGCACCCTGTCTCTGTGTTCTTGCACCCTGTCCCTGTGTTCTGGCTCCCTGTCCCTGTGTTCTGGCACCCTGTCCCTGTGTTCTGGTTCCCTGTCCCTGTGTTCTGGCACCCTGTCCCTGTGTTCTGGCTGCTGCATTTCACACCCTAGGCTTATACGCGGGTCAATAAGTTTTCCCATATTTTTTGGGCAAAAGTAGGGGGGTCGACTTATACACGGGTCGACTTATACACGAGTATATACGGTAGCTATGTACCTGGCATTTCACAATCTGGGAATCAAGCTCATCGACCCGAGGCATTGGGTATGCATCAAATTTGGACATGCTATTCAACTTCCTGAAATCATTACAAAACCTTATAGTTCCATCTCGTTTTGATACCAACATTATGGGACTTGACCAGTCACTGTGGGACTCCTCTATCACGTCCAACTCTAATATGTTCTTTATTTCATTTGCAACTGCTTCACACCTAGCCTCGGGTATTCTATAAGGCTTTATATTCATGTGGACACCTGGTTCCGTAATTATGTCATGCTGTATAACTGTGGTCAGTCCGGGTAGGTGAGAGAAAAAGTCTCTATTCTTACTCACAAACTCTTTAACATTTTTTTGTTGGGCCACTGACAAGGTTTCAGTTATGGGTACCTCGGGTGTCACCAGGGTCATGTCCTTTTGGGAAGTTGGCACTGCCAGTAAAGTTTCTCTGTCCTTCCAAGGTTTCAAGAGATTAACAGGATATATTTGCTCTGGTTTCCTTTTCCCTGGCTGGTAAACTTTGTAGGTTACTTTCCCTACTTTTTCCATAATTTCAAAGGGACCCTGCCACTTTGCTAGGAATTTACTCTCCACTGTGAGAGTATCTTGCATCAGTGAGATATGCTCAATGATGCTTCTGTAAGGCGTGGACTCTCCCTTCCACATTTCTTTTGCGACATCTAGCAATCCCCTGGGATGTCTACCATGTAGTAGTTCAAACGGGGAATAACCTGTAAATGCCTGAGGTACCTCTCATATGGCAAACATGATGTATGGCAGCAAAAACTCCCAATTTATCCCATCTTTTTCCCCACCTTTGTTAACATGCTTTTGAGCATTTTGTTACAACTCTCCACAAGACCATCAGTTTGAGGTGGTAGACAGAGGTACGGAGATTGGAGATTTTGTACAACTTACACAATTCTTTAGTGACTCTGGACATAAATGGTGTACCTTGATCCCTTAACACCTCTTTTGGAATACCCAAATGACTGAATACCTGGACAATCTCTTTGGCAATAGCCTTAGCTGAGATATTACGCAAGGGAATGGCTTTAGGATACCGTGTGGCATAATCGAGTATTACCAGTATGTGCTGATGGCAGATTTTACTACTGGTCCCACCAGATCTATGCCAATTCTTTCAAAAGGTACTTCAACTGTCGGTAATGGTACCATCGGACTGTAAAAGGGGGCGATGGCGCAGAATACTGACACTTTGGGAATGACTCACAATATTCTTTGACATATACATGTAACCCAGGCCAAAATAATCTCTGGGCTTTCCTCTCCTTAGTTTTCTCTATACCCAGATGTCCACTCATTATATGACCATGGGCCAAATCTAATACCATCCAATGATAGGGTTTGGGAATCACTAATTGCTCTACCTCCTCCTCCCCTTGCTTTACCACTTGATACAGCAAGTTATTTTTAAGAACCATGTAGGCAAAAGGCACCCATACATTAGGTTCAACAGGGTCACCATCAATCATTTTAATGTTTTCTCTTGCTCTAGTGAGTGTGGAGGCTCTTAATTGTTCCATACAAAAGTCATCTTTCCTGACTTCTAAGTCAGGCACCACATTCTGTCCACTCTCATTATTAGAGTCAGAGATAATTTCTTGTTCATTATTCTCAAGTTCAATGGTAAACCGTGCAGGCTATAGGTGTAACTGTAGTGGGGGTCACCTCATCCCTATTGATAGATACAAAAAAGGTAAACCCCCTTGTTGGGACTTTAAATAAGTACACCAAACCACCTTAAAATTGAATTGGCTTTATTCATGAAAAAATGAATAGGAATCTTTATATCCGCTGATAGGACATTGTACATACAAACAGCAAGTAGACAAGATCATAAAATACATATGTGTAACAAGGATAAACTTCACCACAGATGCTTAAGTACAGAGTGTCATAGATGAACTAGTAGATGTTGCCGTTCTCCGAAGATGGAATTCGGTACCCTACATATGTTTCGGGTTAGAACAGCAGACCCTTCATTAGGGGTAATTTACAATGGATGAGCATCGAGGTGTCATTAAAATCAAGATTTTTCTACATTGGGAAGCGTGGGGAGGGGAGAGAGGAAAGAGAATCAATAAACTGGGACAGACTTCAACTATTTAGCACTTGACACAGAATATAAAATTTAACACACGGTATATAGTACTATTTGGTCCCTGAGACGCATTACCTGTATGGAAGAAAGTGCTGTGCTCAAACATAGACAACCAATTGAGCACAGAAACAGGTCCCCCAACAGAGCAAACAAGACTCACCAGTGTCAATTAGAGTCCACTCATACAAAAGTATGTGAGGGGGAGGGGGGGACAGAATAGATAGTAACACATCAGGTTCCGTATCACTTCCCGTGGTGCGGTCTGAAACAGGGTCAGAGAGCGATCTGCCAGTGGCATGAATTCCGAAAACTCCTTACACCTGTAAAACATACAAGGGTGCATTGGAAGATCAGTTTCCATAGAAGCTGTTGCAATAGTTGTGGACAAGATGGATATATCGCTAGTGTTAAGTACTTCAAAAGGATGAGGTAGACAGAATAAGCTGAAGCTCACATAATGGGACCCATTACGCCATGACCAGCCAGCACTAGGTAACGTCTCGCACTAACCTGCAGACTGGCCGGTATAAATGGCGTTGGTGTAAGTGTGTGTGCGTCCTCCTCGAGCTGATGTGCATGCGCACCGCATCCTGAATGACGCGGTCCGCAGGGAGGGGCCCAGAAGTGACATATCACGGTGCTGGAACACAGCCTCGCTGTGAAACACAAGGAGAAGGAGGGGAGGGAACAGAATTACCTCCGTGGGTGGTTGATATTTAATGGAGTAATGCTCCTCCACTAAAGCGCTCCCAAATGCAACAACACACATTTTTGTTTTCCTTTGCCTTTAGCAGTTGCTCCTTTCATGCCCCTGTCCTTGTCCTTAGTGTTCGTTTTCACTTTGCGCCTGCTTCGTTCACTGTTTCTTTTGCTTCAGCATTCAACCACCCACGGAGGTAATTCTGTTCCCTCCCGTCCCTCTCCTTGTCCTTGTGTTTCTACAGCGAGGCTGTGAACGCAGTTTGTGTTCCAGCACCGTGATACGTCACTTCTGGGCCCCTCCCTGCGGGCTGCGTCATTCATGACGCGGTGCGCATCAGCCTGAGAGGGACGCACGCACGCTTACACCGACGCCATTTATATCGGCCAGTCTGCAGGTTAGTGCGAGTCATTACCTAGTGCTGGCTGGTCATGGCGTAATGGCTGGGAAGGTGAGTCCCATTATGTGAGCTTCAGCTTATTCTGTCTACTTCATCCTTTTGAAGTACTTAACACTAGAGATATATCCATCTTGTCCACAACTATTGCAACAGCTCCTATAGAAACTGATCTTTCGATGCACCCTTGTATGTTTTACAGGTGTAAGGGGTTTTCGGAATTCATACCGCTGGCAGATCCCATCGGTTATCTCTGACCCTGTTTCCGACCGCACCACGGGAACCTAATGTGTTACTATCTATTCTGTCCCCCCCTCACATACTTTTGTATGAGTGGACTCTAATTGACACTGGTGAGTCTTGTTTGTCCTTATAGGGATGTGCCCTCCTTCCCCACCCCCTCTTTTCCCCTTCCCTCCTCTCCCCCCTCCTTTCCCCCGCCCTTCCCCCTCCTCTGATACTCAAGCAGGCATTTGCCATACTGACTGTTTCCTAACATTTTTATTCCAGAGTCACATATAGGACTCTTGTTTTACCCAAGCCACTACATACCACCTGCCATAACTACACCTGCCCACCTGGTAATGACATCTGATCTGCTCTGTTGGGGGACCTGTTTCTGTGCTCAATTGGTTGGGAACAGTTAGCAGCAATATGACCTAACACATGGCAGCAATAACATTTTATGTGTTCTGTACCCAGTCCTCTAATTGGTCTCAGAGATCTTCCTGACCTATTTGGCCAGTCTCCAGGTCCTGAGCCCATAGTTTCCTGATCTGTGGCAACAGTCTTATATCTAATGTTTCCCCATTCCCTTGAACCCTGGAACCAGGGTGGTTTTTTACCCCTAGAGACATTGGAGTGGGGCACAGATGGGTTCAATAAGTCCTTGGAAATCATATATCTCTCCACCATGGCTGACCCACTTCCTCAAAGTGGAAGGAGCGCACATAAATAACAGTCCATGACCACATTCTCCACAATCTTTGGGCTTGGCAAAGTCTCTGGCTGCAGACATTTCTTGGTGAGGTGTATTGAGTAAAATATTTGAGAGCGGGGTGGCTTGTCAGTACTGTATGACCACCGATGCACCTATTGAGCCTGGACTGCAATGGTGACGCCCAGGCGTGCAAGCATCTCAGCTTTCATTGTCTCAGAATCTTAGCCAGCATCTGGTTCCAGGTTATAATAGGCCTTTTGGGGTTCTCCTCAGAAAGGGCGCTAGCAGTTCTGCCCATTGTCCTTTTTTCAATTCTTCTCGAACAGCGATTCTTTCAAAAGTTGCTAGGTAAGCTTCCACATCATCTGCAGGTGTCATCTTCTGCAGGTAATAGCTGGCACACACCATTTTCTGTTCCACCGGCAAAGGACCTGCAGACCCCTTTAACTCCTTCAGGGCCTCCACAAACTGGCGATTTGCCTCCCGCTGGACTGCAATGGCCTGGGGATTTGCCTCCCGCTGCCGCAGCATCTGTGACTTGGCAGTTGGTTTCCTGCTGCGCTGCAGTGGCCTGTGCGACCTGGCGATTGGTTTCCTGCTGGGTTTTAGTGGCCTGCAGCAGGGCTTTTAACACATCCTCCATCTTTCAACTTGTTCAGGAAGATGCCCGCCCAAAATCCACCATATGTGGGGGGGTTAGCTCAATGGGGATCACCTTCCCTGGGAAAAAGGTAGTCCAAACCGTAGGTTTTTCTTAAAAGCTGACTTGTAACCAGTTTATTTAAAAGGTTGCATGAAAAAATCAAACAAAACAGGAAATATTTCCATGCCATCCAGACTCTTAATAAACATTTCTAGTTCTTCTAACTCAGATGAAGGACTTCTTCCAGGCACCCACAAAACAAAGATAATGCAAACCTGTTGTTTCATTCACAAAGCAAAACTTCAGTTCATCAGCTCTCTTAGGCTTTTGGCTTCCTGAGTCCCAGGCAAGAGCAAACCTTTCTTCTACTCCTACTTATTCATAACACCTCTTGGTGGACACAGGTGGACCACAAAATCTGGAACCAACCCTTCTAAGGTAGCTGGTAACACCTGGACCAGATTTTCCCTTAGTTCACTGCAAATGAATGCATGTGAGGCGACACATACCGCCCATTGTTCACCTCACCTTTCATAATGTCACTATATATATATATATATGTTTTCATGTGACACCACTGAAGAAATGACACTTGCTACAATGTAAAGTAATGAGTGTACAGCTTGCATAACAGTGTAAATTTGCTGTCCCCTTAAAATAACTCAACACACAGCCATTAATGTTTAAATTACTGGCAACAAAAGTGACTACATCCCTAAGTGAAAATGTCCAAATTGGGCCCAAAGTGTCAATATTTTGTGTGGCCACCATTATTTTCCAACCCTCTTGGGCATGGAGTTCACCAGGTTGCCACTGGAGTCCTCTTCCACTCCTCCATGACAACATCATGGAGCTGGTGGATGTTAGAGACCTTGCGCTCCTCCACCTTCCATTTGAGGATGCTCCACAGATGTTCAACAGAGTTTAGATCTGGAGGCATGCTTGGCCAGTCCATCACCTTTGCCCTCAGCTTCTTTTGCAAGGCAGTGGTCATCTTGGAGATGTGTTTGGGGTCGTTATCATGTTGGAATTCTGCCCTGCGGCCCAGTCTCTGAAGGGAGGGGATCATGCTCTGCTTCAGTATGTCATAGTACATGTTGGCATTCATGGTTCCCTCAATGAACTGTAGCTCCCCGGTGCTGGCAGCACTCGTGCAGCCCCAGATTTTGACACTCCCACCACCATGGTTGACTGTAGATAAGACACACTTGTCTTTGTACTCCTCACCTTGTTGCTGCCACAAATGCTTGACATTATCTGAACCAAATAAGTTTATCTTGGTCTCATCAGACCATAGGACACGGTTCCAGTGATCCATGTCCTTAGTCTGCTTGTCTTCTGCAAACTATTTGCTGGCTTTCTTGTGCATCATCTATAGAAGAGGCTTCCTTCTGGGATGACAGCCATGCAGACTCATTTTATGCAGTGTGTGGCATATGGTATGAGTACTGACAGGCTGACCCCCCACCCCTTCAACCTCTGCAGCAATGCTGGCAGCATTCATGTGTCTATCTCCCAAAGACAACCTCTGGATATGACACTGAGCAAGTGCACTCAACTTCTTTGGTCAACCATGGCGAGGCCTGTTCTGAGTGGAACCTGTCCTGTTAAACTGCTGTATGGTCTTGGCCACCATGCTGCAGTTCAGTTTCAGGGTCTTGGCAATCTTCTTATAGCCTAGGCCATCTCTATGTAGAGCAATAATTTGTTTTTTGACCATTATGAGAGAGAGAGAGCGATAACACCAAATTTAACATACCTGCTCCCCATTCACACCTGAGACTTTGTAACACTAGTGAGTCACATGACACCGGGAAGGGAAAATGGCTAATTGGGCCTAATTTGGACATTTTCACTTAGGGGTGTACTCACTTTGGTTGGCAGTGGTTTAGACATTAATGGCTGTGTGTTGAGTTATTTTGAGGGGACAGCAAATTGACACTATTATACAAGCTGTACACTCACTACTTTACATTGTAGCAAAGTGTCATTTCTTCAGTGTTGCCACATGAAAATATATAGTAAAATATTAACAAAAAGGAGAGAGGTGTACTCACTTTTGTGAGATTATATATATATAAAGAAATATAGTAGTATTGCATTATAGCATTATTCTGTTAATTCCACGTTTGTTTCAAACTTGAAACTATTCTATGCATTACTGCAATTAAATAACTACAGCCAAACAGAAATTCTTGCAGGTTTGAGACATGGGGCATCTCCATCTTGTACTGTCTAATGATCTGGAAAACATTAAGTTACATTAGACACAATAATACACAAAGCTGCATTATCAATCAATGACAATCTTATGAATAACATATCAATTGATAACTCCCTATCTTTTAATATTTGAAATCCCAAAATGCTACATGCACTCAGTTTAACCCTCATCATGATCACCAGACATCGGCACATGCAGTATATTTAATGCATAAAGGCTATGAGAGGGTCTAACGTGTTTTCTTCAAAGACCTGGATATTTTTTTCAAATGTAAAGATGATTCAGTCATTAAGCCTTTTCCCCCCGGTTTATACCTTTCATCTAACTTTTATATGCCTTATCAAAAGAACAAAATGCTATTTTGTCTCCTTGAGTTTGTCCTTTGTTTTTCAAAGGAGTGAATTATTCCACTTTCCTAAACAACTTCAACTTTATTTTCGATTACAGAAGAGAAAATGAATTTTAATATGGTTTAAGACTGGAAATGTCAAGTTATTACAGAACTGGCTATAAAGTGATTTTTTCCCCTGTATTCAAATGCTAAAATGCCTATCTTCAAATAAAAGACAAAGGAGAAATAAAATAAACATTAATAGGAAAGACAAAAGCAAATTCTGATGTGTCTGAACCATGAAGTAGAGAACCATTTGGATTGTTGCAATTGTTCCTTACCGGCCCCATGCTGGCTACTCATATAGAGCTGTAATTGAAACCATGCAGCGTGTGTAGTGGGGTCATTATTGGCTCTCTCTGAGCATCTTCATGTAGGAACTATGTTTCCATTCCATATTATCCTCAGGGTCACAGTGTCTCCCTTAAAACTAGTAAAGTGACAACTAGAGATAAGGGAACAATAACAAACAAAATTCCTTCAAGACAAACAGCATTACTCAGCACAGAATAATTTTTTTTGCTACAGATAGTTCCATTTTAGAAGTCTAAATTTTCTAGGCAAATAATTATCTGCACCATGAAATGTGAAACATAGAATGTTGTATATAAAATAAGACTAATATAAAAATGTTGTTTATAATGATGTATATGTCTGTTTTAAATATCCATATATGTTGTGTTGATGCTATATATATAGTAACAACACAAACCCACTACGGCTGCAGAGGTTTGTGTGGAGCTGGTTTACCGGGTAATATCTCGGTTTGCCGACTACAAGCACAAAGTGCAGCTGTCATGTTAATATTAGATAAAGATTTACAGATGGGCAGAACCACTGAGCATCTAAGTGCTCTGCCGACGAGCATTCGAAAGAGGGGCATGATTGCCTGTGGAAGGGGTCTGACCTTCTCTGTCGCATAGAGCCAGAATGCTGCATTGCTAGGCCATGCCCTCTGTTGAAGTCGTGATGACAAAACACATCAGGGCATGACCTAGTGGCAACTGGAAGTGATGTATGTTGTTTACCTACAGGAAGTGATGTTCTAAACTTCCTGCAAGTCCTGTGGGAAGAGTTAGACGTTGTGGTATCCTGGATAGAGATGGTGACTATTGCATATTCAATGCTCATTGAAATTTGTTATTGAGTAAGTGCATTTTATGCGTGGGGGCTTTTAATAAACATTTTGAAATGGGATTATGCTATGTGAGCTGTCTTTTTTCTTACATGCCCATCGGTTGTGGAAGTGACACAAGGATTATAAATAGCAATAAGGATTCCCTGCTGTGTTTCAAGGTATTTTTATCCACGAGGTGCGAGTTTATGGTGTATGTTGCGTGCATATAACCAATGAACTGTTTCACTTTTTCTGAATCCTTTATCACTGGTGCACCTTCTGCTTTTCATCAATGAAGTTTTAAAGAGAACTGTCACATTATTATTTGTGTGAGAGGAAGCGCTGCTACAAATATTGATATCTGCAGATGGGAATCATGGACTGATGTTTTATTTGTGCTTTGTGATTAATATAAAAGGAGTATTAAAAATAAAAATAAATGTTTATTAAAGATGTGTCTTCTGACTTTGTGAGAATTGTGTGTATTTACTACCTATGACAGCTCAATAATATATCTTGTCATGTTTTTTGGTACTCCAAAAAGATAACATCTTCAAAGTCTATGACAGCTTTAAGAGGCTATTGTTAAAGTATCCCAAAAAAAATCTGGAATAATCCTGAACATGCTGTGCATGGAAAATATGTATGAGGTTATAGGAATAATAGTATCTATGGATCAGGTCACTTTACTCATATGCTACACTAAACCCAAACAATATGCCCTAATCATGGCACCACAAATTACGATCATGCTAAACATGGCGGAATCACTTTGCAAAGGGAATATTCAGCTTGGTAAATACAGTAAGTTGGATCTGTGTCCACTTAATTAATTCAATCATGTACAGGTAAATTCCTGTTATTTATGCATATGACTGGGTATTCATAGCGAGGAAAGCTTTACTTTGTTCATTATTCTACTTGAACCTTTACTTTACTTTGCTAATTGTCTTTGTCAATCAACCCCTATGCGTGTTTCCATACACCTTCTCCATTAAATGAATTGTGATGCTGCCCTTGCCATGTGATTTACATGCAAATACTTTTAGGAATTTAGTCAAATGTCAAGAACACACGGCACAACCTGAACATCTCAAGTTCAAAAACAAGAATGATAGGGGCACTGGATTCAGATTTTCCAACGGTCACTGAAATTGTTGCTGGCCACACTGGCTCCAGTTCCAAAGAACTCCACAAAATGTGGTCTCCCTTCAGGAACAGGGAAACGACCCAGAGTAGAGAATCTACATATATACTTTCAATGAGAATGCCGAACAAATATCCAAGAGTCCAAGGTTGCCATTGATGATGCATCTGATCAACATGTACAAGTATAAGGTGCAAAGGCAGGTATAAAAACAGTCCTTCTGATAAAGGTAAATGGCAAATATACTCTAATCAAATAAAAATGCCAAAGTGCAATGGTAATATACAAAAAAGACTACAATAAAAAATGACCAATGAATTAAAATAATTATAAAAGAGTTCTTACAGTGGTAGTAAGAAGGGGTGAACACAGAGTGTAACAGGTCTAGTCCATAGCACAGAGGGCAGCCATCTAAGGTGAACTGGATCCCATGTCCACCAAGCACTATGAAGAAAAAGACAAAGAGAGGCGCCTCTAAGTGCAATAGGTAAGTACAATTTATTGAAAGGTGGCTAAAAACACACACATGGGTTAAAATTAGAATAAGCACAGCAACTATCCAACAAGGGGGGAGCCAATCGAACCCACAGGCTCAGTACAGTAAGCGTTGCAGCAGAGGATGGAAGGCACTGCTGCAACACTTACTGGACTGAGCCAGTGGGTTCGATTGGCTCCCCCCTTGTTGGATGGAATTGTACTTACCTATTGCACTTAGAGGTGCCTCTCTTTGTCTTTATCTGATCAACATAGACCAACAAAAATGCCTTCCTTACCACCTCAATACTGGACATTTTCACGTCCTTCGTGCTCATGCCATTTTAACACAGTAAAGAAGCTCCTATCACCCAAGATCCCTAGAAGCGGCCAGAAGCAACATCAAGCAGCCCTGAGACATCTGACAGGTTCCCGTAGGACAGCGGGCAAGTAGGAGAGGCAATGGGGAAGAGGAAGGAGAGAGCACCCCGCAAAATCGGAGATTTTAAAAGTCCGGCCGGATTGCTGCACAGCCAAGATGGCGCCGGTCCGTCTCAGCACACAGGAGCGGCAGCACGAGCACAGAGGGGGAGAAGGCAGCCTCACAGAGCCAGCTCAGAGCACAGGTGAGCTCAACACAGAGGACTTAAATCAGTGGTTCTCAACTCCTGTCCTCGGG
>BLSH010504529.1:81408-94957 GCA_018402905.1 Glandirana rugosa
CATCTCCTCATCCTCCTCCATCGGTTGTACAAAAAAAAAAACATAACTCCGGATAAGTTTTTTTCTTCATATACTTACCGACACACTCAGGCCAGATTTACAAATAAGACGTGATCCATGTCTGTTCAGAACACCCTAGGTACGGACTAAGTAGAATTATTTCCAATCGAACAGGTATAACCTACACCTGTTTGCCGAGGCGAACAGACACTATTGCGGGGGACGACACGATTTGTGTGCAAGGCTGTTATGTGACCGACGTCCCGTCCGGTCGTGGAGGTTCCGTATTTCCCGTTCGAGTCCGGTACACCGAGGTGCTGGCCTGCCCTGCAGCCAGTGTATTGTCGGAACGTGTGTTTAGCACAGCAGGGGGCGTTATCACAGACAAGCGGAGCCGTTTGTCCACATCCAATATGGACAAGCTAACCTTTATTAAGATGAATCAGGCATGGATCCCACAAGACTTGTCTGTACCTAGTGCAGAATAAACATTTAGACCGGACTCACACAGCCATTCATATACTTCTTTTTTTGAATAGGCCTCAATACAAAAAAAAAAACATGTTGGCTACCTCCTCCTACTCCTCTACCACCGCCACTTCCACCTACACTGCCACGGTCACGGCCTAGGCTACCTCTAGGCTCCTACTCCACATCCACCCCCCTTCCCATTTTTTTATTTGATTTTAATTTATTTTCCCTATCCCCATTTATTTGTAGGGCACTTGCCCTAGTTTGAAGATTATTTTAGAACAGTTATATGGCTTCTACCGTTAATTCATACTTTTCAGACACAGTTTGATCCACATTCACCTCCATTTTTGCTTTTTTCATGTTTTTATTTTTTAAAAAATATTTAAAGTTATTTCCCTGTCCCCATTTTTTTGTAGGGCACTTGCCCTACCCTTACCCCCATTTTACTTCCTGTTGCAGCCCTCTAGGGCTTTCCAGGACTTTGTTACAGCCATTTTTGTGCCTAAAAGTTCGGGTCCCCATTGATTTCAATGGGGTTCGGTGTCCATGCGTTCGTTCGGGTTCCGTCCGGACCCGGAACCCGGACTTTGTCCCGAAGTTCGGCCGGACCAGCAGAACCCGAACTTCCAGAGGTTCGCTCAACTCTAATTATCATTAACAAACCTAGATCAATCACTTAAAGAAGTCCAAACATCACTGGAAGTATTTAGTATGGTATCTTATTATAAGATCAACCACAACAAATGTCAACTGCTCCCAATGAATATAAGTAAAGAGATTCAAACCAATCTCAAACAAAATTCGAACTACAACTGGGACTCACAAACAATTTCCTATCTAGGTATTAATCTTACATTTCCTACAAAGAAATTATATGAGGTTAACTATCCAAAACTGCTAGTTCAATTTACTAAGGACTTCCAATCATATCAAAAAACCCAACTATCCTGGATAGGTAAAATGGCAGCCTACAAGATGCAAACTCTGCCAAAAATATTGTATTTATTTAGATCCCTACCAATCCCCTTGCCCTCTAAATTATTTAGCCAATTTAACAGGAGACTGAGGAATCTTATATGGAATGGGAAGAAACCAAGGATAGCATTCCCTATACTAACACCACCAAAAAATTGGGGTGGCATGAACCTTCCTGACCAGCCCAAATATTACTATGCCACATTATTAGACCAGTGGAAATATTGGATTTTCCCCAAGGAAGACAAACTATGGTTAGCTATAGAGATGGAATATGTAAAAAAATACGATCTGGTAGCTCTTTCAATAGCTTATAACAAAATCCCCAGAATAATCATACCTAAATCAGTCTCCATTAAAGCTACCTTACTGGCTCTAAAACAATTGGACATCAGCTCCAAAACTTCCAATTCCAAGCACATAATCAAGATCCCAATAAACACTCTTCAATATTGTAAGGCCAGAATTGCAACTGACAAGTGGACTAAAAAAAGGGGTTAATTTCTACGATTCTCTCAATCAAGAGGATAAGGATCTGGTTCTTAACAAAATACGTAAATCCAAGCATAACAAAGACTTCAACCCTAAAAGAGGCTGGAGTATACCTACTCAGGTCTGGGAGTATATCACTAATAAGAATTACACTAATAGGAAAGGCATAGCCTTCTTTTACAAAATACTTTCCCTTCCGAACAACTTTCAGAAATATCCAAATATGATAAAATGGGAAAAAGACCTAGCAAAAACCTTTACTATGGATTCTTGGAACAAAGCAGTGAGTATTAATAATAAAGCGTCATCATGTATAGAATATTGGGAGAAGCCTCAAAACTCAAAAGACTTTCTAAGATCTACCCCGCTTCTTCTCCACTTTGTTGGAGATGTAAGGAACAATAGATCAGTACAGCATATGTTTTGGTATTGTGAAAACTTGACAAGTTTTTTTAATTCGGTATCAGCATTAGTAGCATCAGTCACTGGTAATCTGGTAAAAATTTCCTTAGAAATGGCGATGCAGAATCATCAGAATGAACACACAGGCGCACTATGAAATGATGCTTGCTCAAAAGAACCTCAGAATTAATAGCTTTAAATCCCTATGGTATAATTGGATTATCAACCCTAAATCGTCCTCCTCCCTAAAAGAAGCCTACCAAAGAAGCTTCTACCTTTAGATCCCTTCCTGGGCACTTATGCCCATTTCTGTCCAAGAATCTCTTGCAACCAGAAACACTGGCGTAAACCTTTGACACTCTTATGGACTTAGTACCTTGTCTACAGCAAGTACCCATTGGGGTAGACAAGGTTGGAACATTATTATAGAATCTTGAGCAAATCATTTCACCTACTAAGTAAGCTGGTGTTACACAATTTCACTGTACACAGACTTTGTGCAACAACAATTGCTGGTTTATGTCATACCGGATCCTAGTAGTGTGAACAGTTTAAAGCTAATATGTTAAGTTTTCTTCTTTTTAATTTGTGATGCCTTCCTTGGTTTCTTGCCTTTTTATTTCTCTCTCTCTTGGTTTGTCTTGCCATTGGAAAAATTCAATAAAAATCTTAAATTAAAAAAAAAATACTGGTATTTGAAAGTGTTTGAAGAAATAGTGGGGGTGGTGGTGGTGAATTTCCACGTGCAATCCGACCACTTCCAGATAAAAGGCTTACCAGATGTAGAATATATTCAGGCGTGAATATATATAAGAGATCCGGACATCAGGGCCAGAAGGGACGATCGTCACACACTCCTCAATGGCTCTGAAACCTCTCGTAGGTAAGCGATCCTCCTCTGGTAAGGTGCATCCAGATCACTCCTCAAGAACCAGGAATCCACTTATCCAGATAGGGGGTTCTGACGAGTCCTCCTATTCCACCAACAAACACAACGAGCCCGGACACAAGAAAAACAGGGATGCTCACAAAGAAGGAAGGGCTGGAGGCCTCACATGGTCTTCTGTAGGTGAAAGCTTCAGTTTTCCCAGAGAGTTGTAAAGATTGGCATTGGCATACCATTGTGTAAATTGAAATGAGACCGTATATTGGGATATCTCAGAAGTGAAAGAGTGTTCAATTAAGGATTTCCAACGCACAAAAATCATTTTGTAGAGCCGTAATTTTGGAACTTACTGTCCAGTTTTTTTCAAGTAGAGCAGTGTTTTAAGTCCCTGTTTCAGAAGCAAAAGAGAAGGTTAAATCCACACCTTAAGTATAGCCCTATGGTCTGTCAACAGACATTCAAACATAGATGAGTTCATTGGGACATATAGCAAACTGGCAATGATGATGAGCATTTTGAGGAACACAACAGAAGAGGCAGGACCGGGTGACATACGTGTTCTATTTGCCGCGGCTATTTTTGTACACGGATACGCTTGTTTTTATTGTGGAAATGTGAGAGATAAAGGTGTATAATTGAGCTTATATAAAGAGGATGGTTCCCATCCAATCTAAATGCTTTAATAGGTTATGCTTTGGGAATTCACCTGGAGAGGAGACAATGGGGCCCAGGACCAAGAGGCAGAAGGATTTAAAGGTAGAACTTCACTCTTTCAAAAGTTGATGTGTAACCCTAAACAAGCATTGCATGTCGCAAAAATATCTTGGATGATTGTCAGATCCAATGGCACCATAAGATATTTCTTACACACAGCCTAGGCGTACTTAGAATTATATCCCAAAACACATTCTGATACTCCTTCTGAGAATGGTGATACCCCATGTGTGAGATTTTTTCAATGTTTTGGCTGATTATATACTGGACATTATAGGTTTGATTTACTAAAGGCAAATAGACTGTGAACTTTGCAAACTACAGTTGCATGCTGTAAATGCAGTCGCGCCAGAGCTTAGAAAATGAGGTAAAGCTCCACTTTGCAAAGAACACCCAATCACGTGCAAGAAAAATAAAAAAAACAGCATTTTTGCTTGCACATGATTGCATGATGGAAGTCAACTGACATTCTCCTCATTTACTAAGCTCTGAAGCAACCGCACTTACAGAGTGCAACAGCACTTTGCAAAGTACACAGTCTGTTTGCCTTTAGTAAATCAACCACTGTATCTTGTGTATCACGCAAATCAACCAATTTTATCAAAATCAATTTCAATTTACTTGAAAGGTCGCCTCTATATGAGGTGTCAGGGAATATAGCATAGTGTAGCATCACCTATAGCAGTCCATGTTCCTATAAGCCAAGCAAGCCTAGCCTACTGGTACGTAGCTTCCCCCATGAATGCCATATACACTAGCCAGGAAGTACAGGAGGCTAAAGAAAGGAAGAACAGAAATAATTCCTATGGTTCAAAGAGTGCAGTTTGTCTGCAGGGGATGACTGGGAATGGTTTCTCATTCAGACTTGCAGATGGGTCAGTTCAGGCCACAGGCAGAGACATAGCCACCAAACAGGTAAAGGATTGGTCGAGGCAACAGGCAGAAACATGGTCAATAAACAGGACAGGGTTAGTACATGCTTTGGCTGTGACACTTTGCAGCTGTGGCAGGAATTATACCCCCCTGCACTTCCACCGATTTTGACCCCTTCAAGTGCATATGGTTGCTTGTGTGGGGTCCAAAGGGTTAAAGCAGGTGGTGAGGAGGCAATATAATGCCTCCTCACTGCCTGTCAAATGCTCTCTGAATATGGATGGCTCTTCAGAGATCATTGCACATGTGAACAAGTACTTATGGTGACACAGTGGGGTTTATTTACTAAAGCTGGAGAGTGCAAAATCAGGCTCACTTCTGCATAGAAACCAATCAGCTTCCAAGTTTTATTGCCAAAGCTTAATTGAACAAGCTGAGGTTAGAAGCTGATTGCACCAGAATCTGAGTGACCAGTTTAACTAAATCTACCCTAATGACTATTGTGATGATGATCAGGGACACTGTGACTGCTGTGATAGTGATCAGAAACAGTGTAACTGGTGGGGTGGTGATCAGGGATAGCGTAACTGGTGGAGTTGTGATCAGGGACCATGCAACTGGTGTGGCGGTGCTGTAAGGCCTCTTTTACGCAGCCAGGTTGGTGTGGATTCCTGTGTCAATAATCTACAGATTGGTCAATATATGGCTGGAATCTCATGGGATTACGAAAACTGCCAACATCCCAAATATATAGTATGAAGGAAAATTTTGCTTGAAGAGCAAGCATAGGAAGGACCCCTCAGGGACTTTAAGACAGAAATAAAAAAGTGTAGAAGTTAAAAAGACATTTTATTAGTCAAATATTTAAAAAGACCTGGACATAGTTCCATACAGTATAAATAGCGTACAAAATGTCATTGCAGGTGCAACCCTCAGATGAGGAGTAATAGCATAAACTAGTATAGAAAAAGAAAGTGCACATATTTGTACTGTATATATTACACAACAAAAATGGGGGATGGAGAACCCAACTGGCCGCCCTGAGAGGCTGATTTAGAGGGTCCCAACAGATGGCATGTTTCAGATAAATTCCTTCTTCAAAGGTCTGCTAGTTGTGTGTATTGAGGATGCACAGATCTCTATGAAATAATAAGGCTAGATTCACACATGTGCGGTGTGTTTTCCAGCTCCGTTTTCCCGGGGAAGCTAACAAGCAGCTGTTCTGCGGATCATCTGCGTTTTAGCTGTGGATCAGCTGCGAATTTTGAATGACTACACAGGTGTTTAATCAGAGCTGCAAATTCTGGGCAGGCCAATCACATCATAGATGTGTTTTTGCTGTAAAATAAAAGGGAGTGATCTTCCTGGCCACTTCCAGATTGCCTAGCAGTCCATATTGTCTGTATTTTTTGACCAAATGTGTGCTGCTTTGCCTTTGATTATGCCAACAGTTGTTGCAGCAACAGCAGCAATTTTGCTGGAAGGGGAGAGGAGGAGAAGGAATAGAAGAAGAAGATACTGGGATCATCCCATCAAATAGGGAGGAAAGAGGCCAGTTTAGGATCCTGTATGAAGACCTCTGTGAGCATGAAGAAAATTTCTATAACTACATGCACATGTCAATAAAGAGGTAAGATGTTGCATAATTTTTGGGGCCCAGCAATCTCTATTTTTACACAAAACATATGGGAAAAATGGTGTGGGGAAGTACTAGCCCTACCATGAGTCTCAGTGGGTCCATTAGACCCAGGCAGCACTTTGAGAGGGGCAGCAAATTTAACCATGGCCGCCTCTCCTTCTCTTCTATTTTCCTTGAAAATTGATGACCCTGATTTTTTGGTCCAGCAGTTTGGTGTGTAATGATAACTGGCCCCTGGGCTGCTCCACCTGCCCCTATACTTCCCTTGGCCGCCCCTTGGAATTGAACATCATGGTATGTCATATAAGTTTGCATATAGACAAGGTTCTGTTGCATGTAAATCAGACTTACCAATAATTCTAATTTTAGTTGTAATTATCATGATCTAAAATAGTGGAGTTTGTGGGGGGGTGGGGTGGGGTGTGGATGGGGCTGCATTTCATTCTTGTACCCATGCAGCACAATGTCTTGGGCCAGCCCTGGCGTGGTCTCCCCCCCAAAGCACCTTGTCCCCATGTTGATGGAGACAGGGGCCTCATCCCCACAACCACTGGCCAGGGTTGTGGGGATGAACCCCTTGTCCCCATCAACATGGGGATAAGGTGCTTTGGGGGGAGGCCAAAGTACCCTCCTCATGTTGAGGTCATGTTGCCTGGTGCGGTTCAGGAGGGGGGGCACTCGCTCGCCCTCCCACCTTTTCATGACCTCCCAGGCTGCCAGCTTGGATAAGGGTCTGGTATGAATTTTTGGGGTGACCCTATGCCGTTGTGTGGGGGACAATTGTTAATAGACTTGTGCATGGCTGAAATTTTTTTGTTTTTTGGCTTAAGGGTGCAGGCACACACCTTCTCTTGTCCCAAAATCCCAATGTTCTTAAACAATACTTTTCTAAACTATTTTTTGATACCCTGAAATGATTTTCAGTCATGTATCTAATACCAGACTTTTTTTGCATTCAGTTTTGATGAATTGCTTGAACTAATTTTCCATCGCTTGGAGCGTCAGAACACATGCTACAGACCAAGTATCCAGCCTGCTGAAAGAGTACTTATCACATTAAGGTACTTTTCACCACTGATGTCCTTTGGCAGGGGGATTGTGTATGCAATATTAATGTTAAATGTCACTTAAAACGTGTATTTATAAATATATAAAACAGTCACAAATGTTGAAAAACAGCTTTATTCAACTGTCACAAAAGTCAAAACTCAAAAAGACATTTCCTCATGTCTCCAACATACTATAAATAAACATTTACTAAAATCCTCCAAAAAAAAAAGGCTCTCAAGTAGGCCTCTTGAACAAGCCAAAATAAGCGATGGACATATTGTCCTCAATGCTCAATGCTGATTGTCCTTATTGTGGAACATTGTAGGTATTTTGTCACCTTACAGCCCTCCAAAATCACAGATTGATATAGGATCTTTGAAAAGGGGCCTCATTGGAGGAGTGGCTTGGGGCAGCTGGGTCAGCAGTGGCAGGGCTGGGATCAGACATAGCCTTGTCTTGTTTAATTGGGCCATACATCCCTGGATTTGGGGGGAGGCTGATAGAAGGAATTGGAGATGGTATGGGATAGGGAATGTGACTGCGTGGGGCTTCATAGATGGAGGCTGTGTGGTCAAAGCTTGAAGGATAGGATGGGGGAATACAGGGGTAAGGTTGTCTGTGTGTTTGAGGGTAGTGGATGGACCTGGGGTAGTGAAAGGGAGGTCTTGATGGTGCCACATATTGCCTTTAAAATGTAGGTTCCTCACATGCCCTTGAGAAGGAGTGAAGCACTTCTTCTACTGTACTTCTCATTTCAAAGTAATGCTCAGGGTTGACATTTTTTATCAGAGGGACAAAACTGAGCGCCAGTATAGTAGCTGGGCAGAAAAAAGCATCCACTTTTTCAGACATAGTTGTCAACAATTGGAGTAGGCCCTCATTTATATCAGGTTGGGGTGCAGGTGGTCTTCTCCGTGGCACTTTGGCTGTTTGACCAATGTCTGCAGGAGTGGAGGAGGGCCCAGGGATAGCCTCTGGCATTGCAGATTCAGCTTCTGGGTTTGGTGCCCACAGATTAGCTGAGATTTCGATTTGTGCCTGATCCTCAGGCCTTTCCTCTGCACCAATCTATTCTTGGCCCTGCGCTTGGTCTTCCAGAACATCTTGTTCCTCCCAACTGTCTTGTGTGCTGTGTAAAAAAACAATCACTGTCAATTAACAAGGCCTAATAAAAATTATTATGTTTGCAGATACATAGATGATATAGATGATAACTTACTCCCTCATTTCCAAAATGGGTTGGAGAAATTCTAAATCCCTGGCAAACATGTAGGGTACCCTAGCCGTTGCCCCGGAGCCACTCCTCACATCTTTGAGGTGCCGTAGATGTTTGCGGTATGCATCCCTCATGCTGCGCCACCTTGTCTGTAAGTAGTTCACTGTAAATCAAAATAATGTAAATTAATGATGCTGTCTGTTCTTGTTCCGATATTGACACAACTCTCTCTCCCGCACTAATACCTGGTCTGTGCTCTAGAATGACTTATATTGGCATGGGGCGGGCCATTGGCTGTGTCATCTGGGGGCCCCACCCCCCCTCTGATGTCATCGCCCAAAGCATGATGGGGCCATGACATCTGAGGGGGTGGGGCCCCAAAATGACGCAGCTGATGGGCCCGCCCCAAGCCAATATAAGTCATTCTAGAGCACACTTTTGGGATTAGGTGAATGGGTAGGGGTACAATGTACCCCATACTAATTGACATGGGGCGGATCTGGGGGCCCCGTTTAAAGGGTGCTACCACATTCCAATAAGTCCCACAGACCCCGACAACATAGGTATGCGCAGCATATTGCATTAGGGTGTGCACACCAAAAGTATTAAAATATGGACAGTGTTAGTAGGACAGTGGATGCTGTAATTTTATTTTAAATTTTTGGGTTAAATAGTTTGGGATTTTTTGGAACTTTTGGAAAAGCCCAGTTGGGGGTCTTTGGAGAAATATCAACAGGGGGAATTGGCTCCATATGGGGTGATTAGGGTGTGCCCAGGCACACCCGGCACACCCCCTGCGCATGCCTAGGGGCAAAAACCATATTCAAGGGTTGTCGGGAAGAGGCCTTGTCCTCATCAACATGGGGGGCAAGGTCCTTGGAAGGTGGGGGCGCAGTGTGCCCCCTGCCCCAAAGCACACATACTCTCCATGTTGAGGGCACGTGGCCTGGTATGGTTCAGGAGGGGGTTGACCACTCGGTCGTACCCACCCCCTTTCCTGACCTGCCAGGCTGCCAGGCTGCATGCTTGGATAGGGGCCTGGTATGCACCTTGGGGGTGGGGTAAACACTTTATTTTTACAGAATTTTAACAATAATAAAATGAACTAGAATAAACAACAGGACATCATCCACAGGTAATCAAAGTTAACAAAATACTGTAATCAAAGTTTACAAAATACTTACGTTTGACATCCTGAACTTTGGAGGTGCAGCTGCTCCACTCTGGCAAAATGTTTCTGGCTATTTCAAGCCAAGCACGTTTTTTAGCAACATTGTCCTTATATTTAGCATGGCGGGTGTCATAAATCAGAGGTTTGTCCCTCACAAGCCGGATCAGCTCCTCACAGTCCATGGATTCCTTGCACTTGGCAGAAGCTTTTCTCCCTCTATTGGCCATGGCTGCTCCGCTCTGCACAGGAAACAGTCAGGGGAGGAACACAGATGGAAGAGGGGGGCAGTGTAGGAGGAGGAGAATTCTGTTCCTGTTCAATGCGGAGCACATCTCCTTGTTTCATGCATTCCCATAGAACATAATGGCCCAGGAATTCGCACCACAATTGGCAGAAAACGCACACGTTTTTTGTGCAATGCGGAGTGTGAATGCAGCGGGCATATGTGAACCGAACACACTGAAATCAATGTTTTTTCAAGTGCCCTGCGAATTGGATGCATTTTAAGACGCATACAATTCGCATAGGTGTGAACCCAGCCTTACAGAGGATTAAGGCTGGGTTCACACCTATGTGAATTGGATGCGACTTAAAACGCATCCAATTCGCAGGACACTTGAAAAAACATTGATTTTAATGTGATCAGTAATCTTTCAGCAGGCTTGATACTTGGTCTGTAGCATGTGTTCTGACACTCCAAGCGATGGAAAATTAGTTCAAGCAATTGATCAAAACTGAATGCAAAAAAAGTCTGGTATTAGATACATGACTGAAAATCATTTCAGGGTATCAAAAAATAGTTTAGAAAAGCATTGTTTTAAAACATTAGTATTTTGGGACAAGAGAAGGTGTGTGCCTGTATCCTTAACCCAAAAAAAAAAGTAAAAAAAAAAAAATATTAACAATTGTCCCCCACACAACAGCGTAGGGTCACCCCAAAAATCCATACCAGACCCTTATCCGAGCATGCAGCCTGGGAGGTCATGAAAAGGTGGGAGGGCGAGTGAGTGCCCCCCCTCCTGAACCGCACCATGCAACATGACCTCAACATGAGGAGGGTACTTTGGCCTCCCCCAAAGCACCTTGTCCCCATGTTGATGAGGACAAGGGGTTCATCCCCACAACCTTGGCCAGTGGTTGTGGGGATGAGGCCCCTATCTCCATCAACATGGGGACAAGGTGCTTTGGGGGGGAGACCACGCCAGGGCTGGCCCAAGACATTGGGAGGACGGGGCAGTGCCGCACATCAGCATACTGCTGTCGCATTGCTAGGCAACGATCGTGACCATGATACTAGTGGAGGGCTCGCTCAGGCGTGGGCCCTCCTGTTGCCTAAAGCTGGGTGCCACCCAGAGATGGTGGTCCCCACATGACAGGCATAACACAGTGGGAAAACAATGATGACAAATGATGGAGGGGAAAGGGGAGGGAAGGAGAGATGGAAAGACGGGTGGGGAAAAGAGATGAGCAAGGCAAGGGCAAGAGACAAAAAAAGGAATGGAGGAAATTGTATAGCAGCCAATAGGATGTTACATGCTGTCAGGGCTGGGCTCAGCCCACCCTTCTCAGAGCTAGCTGCTCAGCTGAGGGTTAATTGCCAGTCTCAGCTTACTCTGTGTCTCACCTGATGTCCAATATCTGTTGCCTAAAGCTTGGTGCCGCCCAGAGAAGGCGGTCCCCACGCAATGGTCATAATACAGTGGGAAATCCTAAGAGGGAGTCCCCTCTAGTGGCATGCTGCAGTGGCTCCATTTGTTGCGATGACAACAACAGCAAGGAGGAAGGGGAGATAGTGTGGCTCAGTGTGGCTCCTGTACGTGCTGTCCCTTTATCGACAGTGGTAGACACCTTACACCCCCAATGGAGAAACATTTCGCCCCGAACATTATGCCAATTGTTGCACCCTGTTCATAGTGCACCTTTTAAGATGTGAATGTAGGTTCTTCTATATTGGCAAGACCATCCAGGAACTCTCCAAGTGGATGAGTAAACACATCAGCAGTAAATAGAAAAAAGATCCAGATGTGCCAATTGGCCATCACCTGGCCACGGCACATGCAGGATGCAACCCCAAGGTCCAACTCCTGGTACTCGACCGGATACATCCCAACCCCAGAGTGGGTAAAACAAACAAAATTCTTATACAGAGGGAATTGAGGTGGATCCATCACCTCAATGCGACCTCGCTGCCTGGTTTAAATGAGGCTTTTACATTTAAACCGTTCTTACCGGGCTTTGCTTCTGGGGGTTGTGGACTCCACATGTGTCAGGAAACATGAGTCAGACCAAGATAGAAGTGCAGTAAAATCACATTTTTTTTCAAAAGACTTTATTTGGTTTTTGACATATTTCACATATTGTAGGTGTTGGCGACTCAACATGAACACATAAACATACATTGACATTGATGCTATTAAATAAATAGAGTTGACGTTAGGGACTGTAATATACCTTTTAGATATGGGTTCCTGAATGTTGAGTGATCTAGTAATCTGAAAGGGGGGTGGAGTAAAGAGGAAAGGGGAGCTGCACCCTGAAATATCGTATTAGAGATTGGGAGATTCCCCATGTCCCTCCCCCTCCACTGCTAAGAGGGGGGCAGAGAGGTATCAGAATATATTGTTGCCAATAAAACCATAAGCCATAAACAAATAATGTTCATAAGCCATAAACAAATGATATTCAATATCCTGCTGGATGGACCTTGTGCTCCTTTGTTAACTTGGTTTAAAAGCGTAATTGGTGGGTACAAAAGGGAGCAGAAAGCGGCAGTAAAAGTTATGCAGATTTGGGCCTGGGGGGACACAGCATGTTTTGTGCTATTTATGGTGTTAGTCTTCTGGACCATAAATTTCCTTGAGTCCATCGTTGTATAGGTGGGGGGATTGCTTAAAAGAGTCTGCTTCCTGAAGACATAGCGTAGCCGTGATGTAGGCATCCCATTTGGTGAAGAACCATTTTGAGGCTTTGGGGTGTGAAAAGTCCTCTATGAGCTTTTCCCTGTATATGAGTTGCAGGAGCTCCTTCCTGACCTGGACTAGAGAGGGTCTTGTAGGTTGTATCCAGTTCTTTAGAATGGTTATGTGGACTATTAGTAGCGTGGTCTGGATCCAGGTTCCATGGGTGTATATCGGATCCTGTGTATCTTTAGTCAGGGCACTGGGATCCCAGTAGCCAAATAAGAGGGGAAGAGTGTAGTTTGGTAGTTGGACAGAGGTAATCCCTGCAATGTAGGACAGCACTTGAGTAGAGTTGAGCAAACCCGGACTGTAACGTTCGGGTTCGTATCGAACTTTCGGGTGTCCGTGTCCCGAACCCGAACGGACACCCTAGAAGCCATCACAGCCATGCCTACTAATGGCATGGCTGTGATTGGCCAGTGCATCATGTGACCCAGCCTCTATATGAGGCTGGAGTCAGAGTGCTGCATGTCACATGCTCTTAGGTTAGTGTAGGGAGAGGATGCTGCCGGCGCTGTGAGGGAGAGATTGCAGTGATAATAACTAGGTAGAGATTACTACTACTGCTTTGAGGGACAGATTGTAGATCTATAACATCTCATCCTGCATTACAGAAAGATCTGATTACAGAACGATGTGAGAAGGGGAGAATAAACCGATGACCCTAGGGTCACGGGACTGATTTCTATGTGTCCTA
>BLSH010504529.1:103739-134806 GCA_018402905.1 Glandirana rugosa
TTCCTCTATATGCGCTATCCTGCCCTCTGCCTCTGTGAGCCTGTTTGCCTGTGCCATGAGATCTTTGTGCAGCGCTGCTATTCCTGTCTGTACTGCCCGCTCCACTGAGGCTGTTATGGTCGGCTCTAAAAGGGCGGCCACTGCCTGGGCTATACGTTCAGTATCCGATTGAGTCTGTAGGGAGTGTGTGGAGGCATGAGCCGCGCTTACCTCCATCCCTGTTTCCTGCGCCATGACAGGCTGTGCGGCCTGGTCCACGGGAGTCTGCGGGCGGTGCGAGGCGCCGTTCTTGCCGCTGCTCCTGTCCAGGAATCTGTCCATCCGCCTCTCCGGAGTGTATGGAGGGTGTCTCCGGTCGGTGGGTCGGTTTGGGCTGGGTTTTTTATGCCGGAATAGCGGGTGGCTGCGGGAGCTGACACGATGCGCGTCTATTCCATCTGGCGCCGGAACCGGAAGTCTCAGGATTGTTTGGGGTGTAAACATTGGAGATCCTGAGTTCTCTATTTCCCCAACTTAGGTGTACTGTCGCCAAACGGCCTTGGGTGTCCGTATCTAGGGATATAACTTTGCCTGGAAAATTGTTATGAATCAAAATCAGTACTCCCGCATTACGGCCAGACCCTTCTGAGCCCAGAACATCACCCACATACATTTTCTTCATTCTAAAGAAATTTTGTGCTGTTAGACTGGACTCCTGAATCAGAGAAATATCCACCTTTAGGCGTTTGAGAGAACATAGGACCTTGGTATGCTTATTGGGGAATCCTAGCCCTTTTACATTCCAGGCCACTATTCTCCTGTAACAAAAGGGGTCAGAAGATATGTGCTAGAGTGAGAATGGAAAATCAACATGAAGCTCAACATAATGTATTTGAGATATGTATATGTATAACTTTAGGGGGTGATTGTTGTTGGCAAGGAGAGAGTAGATATCTTGGCAACATTTTTATGTGGGAGTTAACGGGCAGCAAAGGGTGGGGAGAGTTGGGTAACACAAACATTTAAAGAATATAGTGGCTTCTCTTTTTTCCGCATGCCGTGACTTCATCATGTTCGGTTCCCTAGAGCTTGTCCCTTTGGGTTGAAAAAAAAGGGGGGTGCCCACTATGTGGGTTAATTGGCTGGTGGTGTACCCGTTAGGAAAATGCAATGTGAGGAGTTGAACAGGGTCACCCATGCAGAAAAAGAGTAGACAATTTTAACAGAGTGAGAACAATGGTCAGAACAAAATCATTCAGTTCAAAGATTATGAAAGGGGATCATAGAGTAGAGCCTGGATTATGGACAATGTAACTGCAGTAACAAGTGTAACTGAGACAGGTTGGAGATTACTCCAGGTTAGCAACATATATGACAGAGTTCAGCAGAGAAGCATACTCATCTGAGCAGAGAAGCTGTAGACAAGTAAATATGGAACAGTCACCTGTAGTGGTCATTGTAGGTATCTCTGGAATGCTTGAATCTCTTTGGGGCATCCTTTCTGGGACTTCTTTGGTTGAGGGGACGCATAGGTGATAAATCCTTGGCTAGTGCATTAGCATATGAGCTCGGGTTGAGATTGTGAAGAAAGTGCTCCGCTTCTGATGGGCTGTGGAAAGAGAGTTGGTCTCCATTTGGTGATCTCAGGCTTAGGACTGCTGGGAACACTAATGTGAACTTTTTCTTCTGTTTAAATAGCTCCGTGCAGACATTTTGAAAGGTCTTCTTTTGTTTCGCCACCTCAGCTGAGTAATCTGCAACATTTAGTATCTTAACCCCGTCGATGACTAACAATCTTTGCTGTCTAAATTTTTGCAGGATGGTATGTTTTTTAGCATAATTTAGGTGATTGGCTATTATTGGCCTTGGTGTTTTGCGTTCCTGGGTTGCTGGTCCCAGGCACTCTCAACCTGGCAGGGTCCATGGAGGCCTAGTGCTTTGGGTATTTTAATGGAGCAGAAGTTTGCCAGGGCCTGAGATTGCAAGGATTCCGACACTCCTATGAATCTCAAGATGCTCCTCCTAGACCTATTCTCCAGATCTTGTAATTTGTCTATGATTCATTTTATCTGTTGGTCCTGCAATCGATCGGAGTGCTGGGTATGTGTCAGTTCGTCTTCCATATGTGATATGCGCTCCTCAGCCTCGTTCAGTCTGACTGTGTGCTCTCTGAGCTCTCTGTTCATTGTCGCCATCTCAGCCTGAACTGCTTTTTCCACGGAGGCTGCTATGGTCGGTGCTAGAAGGGCAGCGACAGCCTGGGCAATGAGCTCTGTGTTGGTGTGCTCTTGTGGTGGTGGAGTTGGCTCTCACCCGTTGCTTACCTCCATCCCCGTGGCGGCCGTCATGATGGGGTGTGCGGCCTGTTCTCCGGTCTCTACTGTGTGATGTGATAGCGAGGACTCAGACCCCGTTTTATTGAGGTACCGATCCATTGTCTGAGTGGGTGTTAGGGACAGTCCAAGCGGGTGTCACTGACATGTTCGGGCAAGTTTTTTATGCTGGTTTGTTGGACTGCTGTGGGAGCCGAGATGGCATGCAGCTAGTCCACATGCCGGAACCAGAAGTAAATCACACTTTTTAATAAAAAGGTAAAATTATATAAACAGAGTAAATGTGGTCAAAACATAGCCAGGGTTCGGTGACCAAAGCAGATAGTCAGAGCAAGCCAGTGAAACAGGAGTCCAGAAATCAGCGAGGACTAGCAAACAGCATGCAGAGCCAAGAGGAGTCAGCCGAGCAGGGTCTTAAATCAAGGAACCAGAAGGGAACATCAAACAGGCAAAGTCTTTCACAGGAAAACACAGCAGAGATTTCTCCAGAGATGTTGACCAGGCGAAGGCGTCTGAGATCGGATCCAGGAAGTTTATATAGCAAAGAGAGCTGGCTAATGAGCAGGAAATGGACATCAGGTGGGACACAGAGCAAGGAGAGACTGGCAATTAACCCTCAGCTGAGCAGCTAGCTCTGAGAAGGGTGGGCTGAGCCCAGCCCTGAAAGCATGTATCATCCTATTGGCTGCTATACAATTTCTTCCATTCCTGTTTTTCTCTCCCGCCCTTGCTCTGCTCATCTCTTTTCCCCACCCATCTTTCCATCTCTCCTTTCTCCCCCTTTTCCCCCCTCCCCTCCATCAATTGTCATCATTGTTTGACTATGTCTCCCTCCTTTCCTCCCCTTCCTCCTTGCTGTTGTTCTGTTGTTGTCATTGTAATAGATGGAGCCACTGCAGCATGCTTCTCGGCCACTAGAGGGGGCTCCCTCCTGGCATTCCCCACTGTGTTATACCCGTTGCGTGGGGACCACCCTCTCTGGGTGGCACCCAGCTTTAGGCAACAGGAGGGCTCACGCCTGCACGAGCCCTCCACCAGTATCATGGCTTACTGGCCACAATTGTTGCCTAGCAACGCGAAGGTGGCGTGGTGACATGCGACGCTGCCCCGTGTCATCATGCCAGGGGCCCACCCAGGCCTGTGCCAGTCCCTCCAGGGCCATGGCTGGGCAAGCTTCAGGGATTCCTCAGCTGTCCACAGGCAGGATACAGGTGTTTATCATTGTTCAATCAACCTCCCTATATATCCGGACCGGCCCCATGGGTTCTCCATTTCCCCTGATGGTCAGGTCTGGATGTTTGGGTGATGATGTATCCTGCTGTACTTTACAACAGGTCAGTTTCTGGATGCATGTCCGATTCCTTGAATCGCTTCACATGATGCATAGGATAGAGGTCAGTCTTTCTCTCCCCCATTCTCTGTGCCTATACCTAGCAACCTTATTACTTTTACACATGTACTTTTCTTCTTTACTGTAGATCCTCACCTGTTCCCATGCTCTGCTCTGGACACATTGGCTTTATACAGCAGCCCCACTGGGGGATCCCTCCCTGCGTGGATCCCTGCGTGAACACAGTGCTCCTTTTGTTGAGTTTGACCCCCCCAGGCCATTTTGCTGTATGCATCAGCTCATTCTCATGGCTTACCCATGCCGTGCTTTTATGCTTGTAAGTATATCTATGCAAATGCAGTAAAGTGTTTAATATGTATAATACACATTATGAAATATATTGTACTTAATAGTACATATATTTTACATACTATGGCTTGTTTATACTCTGTACTAGGCTGTATACAATTATGTATTCCATCTATATTTGCTATTTCTTTCTAGAAGTGTTAATCCTCTGTTATTATTTCATAGAGACCTGTGCATCCCCAATACACACAACTAGCAGACCTTTGAAGAAGGAATTTATCTGAAACATGCCATCTGTTGGGACCCTCTGAATCAGCCTCTCAGGGCAATCAGTTGGGTTCTACATTCCCCACTTTGTTGTGTGATATATAAATATATGTGCACTTCCTTTTTTCTATACTAGTTTATGCTAATACCCCTCGTCATTGCAGGTGCAACTCTCAGATATTTTGTACACTATTTATACTCTATGGACCTATGTCCGGGTGTTTTTAAATATTTGACTAATAAAATGTCCTTTTAACTTCTACACTGTTTTATTTCTGCCTTAAAGTCTCTGAAGGGTCCTTTCTTTGCTTGCTCTTCGAGCAAAATGTTCCTTCATACTAAGAATCTACAGATTCTAGCTGCTGGATTTACTGAGTTATACAACCAACAGCAGCTGCTTAGCTCATTTAAACCAATGGTGGGCTCGTATAAGGATAATATGATCATTACTGCTTCATCCATCATAACTCATAAGGTACACACATACAAGATAGGGACTGTAGGTTTGTTCTTAAGTCAAATTTGTTTGTAAGTCGGAACAGGTACATTTTTTAAGTGTGGCTTCAGCCAAAAAAAATATTTTTAACCTTTTTGGATAGCATAGGGAAGAGGTAACACCCCTGTAATGTTTGTTTTGCTGTCTATGTTTCTGTTCAGAAGATTTCACCTCACTTCCTGTCCCAATGATAATTGAATTTTGATTAATTTTGGGTTGTTGTGGAAACAAACCTTGGTGATAAAGCATCAGTGAAGACACATTTTCCCATAATAACTCTTACAGGAGTGAATTTCCCTTCCTAGGGGGATATTTCCTGTCACTTCCTGTTGTCTCCCTCCGTTTGTAAGTAGGAGTCATTTGTAAGTCGGATGTTTGTAACTAGGGGACCGCCTGTAATCAATATATAACCAATATAATCATATGCAGTGCTATTAAAAGGTAAAATTAACTCACTATATATATATATATATATGCTTTTAACATAATTTAGAATTAAAGCTAAATGGCGTCTGAACAAATAATATTAAACATAAACATATTTTTGCTGACAAATGGCTAGTCACGGTGAATGAAACACCTCACCATGTTATTTAATAGGAAGCTGTTTCTTCTTGAGATAGTGGGCGTGTTATAAAGAGTGTTCAGTGTGTGATAAGATGCCCTATAAAAATGGGCGTGCTAAGAGCTATCTTCAGAACATTGCTAATAGACGGCCAGTGTAAAGCATGTTCTCACATAGCTATGTTTGATCAATAAATCTTTTATTGTACTTCCTTTGTCTGAAGGATTAATTTCAGGTACCTATTCAGAGGTGAATCTGAAACTCTCTAATAATTTTGGTGCCGTGACTCAGAAGCGCATAGCAAAGACATAAATTCACTGTATCCCACCGCAAGTCAACCACGGACAAATGGGCCCAAAAGGTGAGGTCACTCACATAAAAATGTTTGCCTGTGCTTGGGGGGGCGGGGAAGATGTAGTGAATTATTTGCTTGCAAAACTGCATTTAAAAACCCAGACCAGGAACTATATTGTATTCTGTAAAACTATTTGTTTTCTGTTTGTCTTTTGTCAGTCTATGTGTGTCATATGTTATGCTTTTCTAACTAACCTTGTGGTATGAATGGGTTCCCAAGTCACAGTCATTAGGGCTGTTGGCTACAAGGTCTGCGGACTTCAAGAAGAATAAACGGTTATTGCTATTTCAGCTGATAACTGCCACGAAGGGGAAATGATTGTGTAAGTGATTGAGAGTAAGAGGTGGGTCATGGTAAGTGACCACCTTGCTAAGCGGATGGAGAGAGAAAGTTAATAAGTTAAGTATTAACAAACATTAAGAAAACGCAGAGTACTGAGCATTTCTGTCTCTTCAATTGACTACTCTCGCTATCAAACTTTCACTTTTGTTTCTATATTGATCAAACAAAGTCTCCACTGAGGCCTAGAAGGACCCAGATAAGGCTGGTACGCGACTACGTGAGAAGTTCAGGAGTAGGTATGCCCAGGTGGACAGGGGGTACCAGTGGAAACACTGAAGAGGTCTACCTGCTGAGAGAGCCAATAAGGACAGCAGATCAGTGTAACAGGAAAGACCAAATCCCCTTAACTCGAGTAGGCAGAGTTCCCAAAGAGAGTCCCGACAAACTGGGAACCACTGGGAAAGACCTACCAAGAGGATAGCTTCACGGCCTTTCCCCGACAAACAGGGATGTTACGTGCCGGTGGCAAAAAAGGGGTCGTTGTGTCTCTGACTGTCTTATTTTGCTGTATTTTCCTCTATAAACTGTAATTTCCTGTCTTCTGAGTAGGGAAGCAGCTCTCAAGTAACCGTAATAACCGCTGACCACCAATTCATTAATCTTTGAGACTCTCTAAGATTAAGAAAGTGGATACGTTCACTCAGTAGAGCTGTCTAGAAGTAGAAAAGTAGAATCTTACTGTACTGTCCTTATCTGTATATTTCCTATGCTCTTTCATAATCTCCTTACTTCAGTTGCTGATGTTCTTGGTTGGGCAGGGCCGGTTTATCGCTGGCTGGAGACCAAAAGTTTGGTCGTGCTGATACTAAGAACCGTGGCAGGTTGCCTGGACTGAGACTGTTACTAATCAAGGAAAATGAACACTTTAAAGTATAGAGAAGTAGAGTTATAGTTAAGAATTGTATAATTTTGTTTTTCAAGTAACAGGTGAGTAGAAGTGAAAAGTAAGACTTGGTATAAATGAATAGTATATATAATAAATGTAATACACCCTTAGTAATAGATGAAACAATAGTGGTTGTATTGGGGGCTATTGCTTGGATTCTATTGACAATTTTTGTATTTAAACAACAATCACCCCCACCTCACATTTGTGACCCTGATCAAGTCGCTGATGATGAAAGTGGGGATTATGTAAGGATGCAGAATTTTGTCCAAAAATCCACCTAATGCAACCCAGAATTGCTATCCATTGGTAGCCAGTAATACATGTGACAGATTGGGAATGATAATTGATGCATTCTTTACTGTATTGTATTTGTCTTCATTGTGGGATTCATGATTTGGAGAGATAGCCAAAGGGGTTTCATCATTTGTGATCTTAAATTCTTGCTGTAAGGGAGAGTGTAAATTTGTGCCAAGTATTGTAGTGGGGAATAAATAGTGTTAATATCTAAAAGGTAGATAGGCTTCCCTCCTTATTCTGAGTGTTAATCACAGTACGCTAACGGGGTGACTGTGGGTGCATAAGCCTGCCCCAGTAAGTGATAGCAGCAAGGGAGGAGTGGGTTCTTGGGGTTTAAGCCACCTAGCAGGTGACCCAGGTTACCTGAGTAGCCAGCCCTTTTGTTTCACTTTCTGGGGGTGAAACCGTGCCTTCTTCAAGTGGAGTAGAGAAAGTACAAGAGAATTGAGTGTTCTGTCCAGGGGGCAGGAGGAAGACACCCTTTAGAAGAAAGGTGTGATATATAATAAGGGGAACCTCGGCCAGGTCTCCCTACTCAATTCTGGTAGGAAAGGGGTAAATAGAGGTACCCAAAGGTATTCCATAATGGGAAATCAGTTGGGTGGAGGTATAAAAATGAAGGGGCCCCTTATGACTCTTTGCCAAGAGTTGCGGGCACGATATGGCAAGTGGGTCAACATATTTTTTATTTTTAAAGAAATGGCACAGATTGACACAGATCACAGATTACCCCATATGGGTTCAAGGTACATTTGATATTCGGGCTTGGACTGCCTTGCACTGCAATTTTAAGAGTAAAATGATAGCCCCAAATGAAATGGCAGCATGGGCATGGTGGAATAGTGAGGCTTACAGCAGAACATCAAAACTCTTGCTGGCAGTAATGCCCAAGGGATCAGAAGAGGAGGGTGACATATCAGAGGGAATGGTTATGAGCAACCACCTGTTAGCTCAAACACTCCTTAGGAACCCAGGCAGGCGGTGGAAGGGGTATCTAGCAGCATCAGGGAAATTGCTAGCAGTGACAGACGCCCACCCCCATATACCGCTGCATCGGCACCTAAAGAGAGCCCCCAGTGGAAAGTGGGAGCAGGGTTGGGAGAAGGATCAAGTGTACAGACAGCTTGGGAGGTGAGTGGATATACCAGTTCACCTGGGGTATCGAATCCTTATGTTATGGGATTTTCACCAGGGGAACAAAATCCATACAATGCCAGCCTGTATCCCCCTTTGCCACTTGATAAGGAATGGGATGAGGAAGAAGTACCTGATTCAACTCAGGGGGTAGTGGGACGACCCCACTATAATCTGAGAAGAGACAGGAAGCAAAAAGCTAAGCTATACCCAGTAAGGAAACAAAGGGCATATGACCAAGAGGGACAGTTCACAGGAGTAATAACTCATCATGTCCCCTGGAGTCCAGGGGAGATGAACACTTTCCTAAACACCATTCCCAAACCAAGGCACAGTCCCTATCTGTTTGCTCAACAGATATGTAACATAGTAGTAAGCTATTCTGCAAATTGTAGATATCTGCCGTATAATTAAAGGAGTGGCTGGAGTAAGTGATTATGAATTAATAATACGAGGCAGGATTGTATAAGACAGAAGACATGGGAAAGCACCCAGTTCCAGGAGATTGTCCAGAGACTGCAGTGGGGCAATGTACAAAAATGAAGGTAGAGATAGGTAAGATATTCCCTGCAGCTTCCTGGACCATGGTGAGTACAATGTCTCAGGGAATCAAGGAGGAAGTGCATGAATACACTGTCAGATTCAAGGTGGCTGTCACAGAGACAGGGCAGGATCCAGATTCCACTGCCCTGGGTCCAATGTTAGTCACCGTGTGGGGTACAGGTCTTAGCAAGATACTTTTAGATAAGCTGACCATCCATTATCCAGAGTGGAAAACTCAAGTCTGCAAGCTTTGACCACCGTAGCATCCAATATACAAAAGAATATGGATGATATGGAAGGGAAAAAGCCACAAAGGGTGCTGTTAGCCACAGAGGCAATAATGGGTCCCGAGGAGGAGGGGGGAAAGAAAACGATTCCCCAACCTCATCTATTTCAACTGCAGCAAGAGAGGCCATATGGCTAGAGAGTGCCGATCAGCAAAGAAACAGAGCAGAAGACCATATGACAAGAAAAAGTGACTAGATCAGGTTTTGCCAGTAATATCAGAAACAGATCGGCATGGTGCATTTGTGAAATTAATATTAAAGGAAATGCCATTCTATGAAGAACAGGAACTCACTTTCTTTGTGGACTCCGGGGCCAGCAAAAGTATCATAGTGACACAAACTGCTCCCCCTTTGCCCACAGGGCACAGTGTACCAGTAGTGGGACTGAATGGTTCCACCATGATGTTGTAGGAGATGTCCACTCTTAATGTGATGTTGGGAGATGTCTCCTTGCAATCAACCTTCCTGTTGTCTGATTGTAATTTGCTGGGAAGAGATATATTGTCAAAACTACAGTGTTCTATAAGTTATAAACCAGAGGGAGTCTTTGCAACTTCACTATTGACTGAATTAGAACAGTATGTGTGTGATAGTCTGCGTGTGCTGGTTTCAGCAGCACCACATCAGAAACACCCACAAGTGCTGTCAGAGTTGCCAGAAACTTCCTCAACCACATCAAGAGAGGATGTGGGGGTATTGAATGTTCCTCCAGTCAATGTGGAAATTCAGCCAGGAGTACCTCTACCCAAATTACCTCAATATCCATTATCCCAGCAGCAAAAGGACGGTATCAGATAACAAATATAAAACAAACAAACATGGAGTAGGGGGTGTTGAAAAAGGTGAATTTACCCTGTAACACACCCCTGTATCTGGTAAAAAAGAAACGTCTGGACCGCAATGCCCCGGTTAAATATTGAATGGTACAAGATTTAAGAGCAATACATATAGTAATAAAGCAAAATGTACCCTTAGTGCCAAATCCAAATACAATGCTCTCTGATATTCCCAGTGAAGCTACTTTCTTCACAGTAATAGATATTGCAAATGCATATTTCTCAGTAAGATTGAAGGAGTCATGTGCATTTTTGGGTCTTGTAGGCTATTGTAGAACCTGGATCCCAAACATGTCACAGATTGCCCAGCCATTGTATGCACTGACATCAAGTAAAGTAACACATTTTGAATTAACAGAAGAACAAAAACAAGCAGTTGAGATACTAAAAGAAGCCCATGTTTAGCCTTGCCTGATTACAAGAAAGATTTTTATCTGTTTTGTCATGAGACAAACAATCATGCATCAGGGGTATTGGCACAGAAACACGGGGACAGATACAAACCAGTGGGATATTATTCTCAACCATTGGATCGTGTCATTTGTGCAACAGCACCTTGTGTTAAAGCCACAGCTGCTGCAGCAGTGATGGTGGAAATAACTGCTGAAACATTGTTAGGCAACACTCTGATTTTGATGGTACATCATGCAGTGGAGCAGGTGCTGAATCATATCAACACCAAGCATCTATCGGCTGCTAGACTGATCAGGTATGAGCTGGCACTGCTTACGTCAAGCAATATAATAATTAGGAGGTGTAATGTACCAGTGTCCAGCTACATTGTTACCAGCCATGCCCGACCCACCATAGGAATGGGAGCACAATTGTAATAGTGAGACAGAGGGCTATTATGAGATCTCAGGGGCAGTGACAGTTGTAGCGTTAGAAAACCCAGACATGGAGCTATGGATAGATGGTTCCCGATTTTATACAGAAAAGGGTTCACCTGTCACAGGGATGGCAATAGTTGACCAGGAAAAAGTAGTCTTCCAGGAAGCATTGCCAAGCCATTGTTCAGCTCAAGTGGCCGAATTGGAAGCTTTGACAAAGAAATGTCAATTAGCAAAGGGAAAGTCGGTAAATATATATACTGATTCACGCTATGCGTTCGAAGCAGTGCATAATTATGCAATGTTGTGGAGGAGTAGGAACTACTTAACATCCCAGGGTAAACCAATTAAAAATGCTGTTCAAATAATGGCCCTGTTAGAGGCTATCACTCTACCAGTCACTGTGGCCATAGTAAACATAAAAGCACATAGAAAAGGAAGTGATCCCATCTCTATAGGAAAGAGCAGACAAGGCTGCTAAAGAAGCTGCTCTGTTTCCACCAGAGAGGGGAAAGGAACAATAAGTGTGTTTCTTGAGCACACCGGATGAGGAGGCATTGGGGAAGTTGCAAAGCACAGCATCCCAAAAAGAAATAAGGAGATGGGAAAAGGCCAGATGTATGCAGAATGGGAAAGGTATTTGGCACCATGGGGATGGGAGACCTTGTGCTCCTCAGTCTATGTATCCTGCTTTATGTTCTATGGCACATCTCCCTTCTCATGTTGCCAAAGGAGGGATAAAGGATACAATATTGAAAATGTGGTGTGCAACAAGAATTGAGACATTAGCAAACAAATTTTGTCAGGCGCGTTTAATATGTGCACAGTTCAACCTAGGGAAAAAAAGGTACAAACACTGTCTGGGCATATTCCAAGGCCTTTGTATCCATTCCAGAGGTTACAAATAGACTACATACAATTGCCAAAAGTGGGAATTTTTGAATTTTGTCTCATAGTGGTAGACATTTTTTCAGGATGGTTGGAAGCGTTCCCAATAGGGAAAGCTACCTCAACAGCGATGACTAAGAAGTTAATTCAGGAAGTAGTATGTAGGTATGGGATTCCAGAAACAATAGAAAGTGATAGAGGAAAGCATTTTACAGGTCAGGTAATGAAGGAAATACTGACAGCTTTCAATATTGAACAGCGTTTGCATACACCATACAATCCTACAGCAAGTGGAAAAGTGGAAAAATAGAATGGGTTGCTGAAGGTAAAGCTGGGAAAACTTAAAGAAGGGACAGGATTGAATTGGTTACAAGGATTACCAATTGCACTGTTCTCTTTGAGAACTACTACTAAACAGAAAGAATAGGTGTCCCCTTATGAGATACTTTTTTGATCAGTGCCCAGGACATGTTTGTACTACCCAGAGGCAAAACACAAGTCCTATGGCACGCTCACTGAGTATGTGATAGGACTACAAAGGCACCTTAACCAGTTGCATAAAAAGATCTATGCTTCACTTCCAGATCCAGATGACCTTGAAGGGACACATAAGTTGTAGCCAAGTGACTGGGTGATACTTAAAAAGCACCAAAGGAAGAGCCTTGAGCCCAGGTGGTCAGGGCCCTACCAAGTGGTAATGGTGACACCAACAGCTGTAAAGTTGGAAGGCAGAGAGGCTTGGGTGCATGTATCACACTGCAAGCATGTGCATAAGTACGTGGTACCTGAGCAGCCAGGCTAACTTAAGGGATGAGGCCTAGGAGGAGGCCTCAAATCTTGGCAGGTGGTGCTCAGGAGAAACATTAACTGTGTCCCCTTTAGTTTCCAGAGAAAACATCTGTGGAGGAGGAAGATGACAGCATGGCAGGGTGTCCTGATGATGCTATCCATGGGGCCGATGCATGTGGGAGGCCAGACCTTCTTGAACAGGATGGTTCAATTGTATGAGGTGATCTCTAATCAATTCAATCTCTCAGATTGTTGGATATGCACTATGATTCCCCCTAGCGTACATCACAAACCCATAATTTCCATGGCAGTGACAAGTCCTGATTTGTATCATGCTCTATGAGTAAATTTATCCACAAATAGTGTATTGACAGTGCAGCAGGAGAAGACAGCTAAAGAAGAGGACCTGCTGATTCAGGGGATATCAGGTAAAGGGATATGTGTTATCAGTCTAGCAAGGAAACACCGCTCAAACTGCACAGCTGTTAATAAATTAGACAGGCTGAATTCTCCTTGCCCAGGTGCTCTGACTCACAAGAGCCTTCCAACTCTCATATACAATAGTGACAAGATTCCAAAAGCAATTGAGTCGGCACTCCGGAAATTCTTCCCAACTCTTTATTAAATGTAGACCATGTACATACAGCAATGCTCTTGCCTCCATGGATTTTAATCTTGGCTCCCTTCATTGCTCCCCACTTCTACACAGTCTATTCACGTCTCCCCGCCTCTGAATTCAGAACTCACGCTCTCTGCATTCCTGTCTCCGCCCTCTAAGTTCTCTGAGCCGGGACTAAAGAGAAGGCATCAGATATCAATGCGCGCTGACAGTACTCACTGTCAGTGCGCATTGGGAACACTAGAAACAACATTGGGCGGATATACATCCGCACAATGTTGAATTGCGGCGGAACCCCTGGGGACTTCTCGCGGAACCCCAGTTGAGAAACACTGGCCTAACCTGTCTCCCACCTATGAGTCCTGCCCCGATCTAGACCTCAAAGTATTCCTCAGTGATGAATACCTTGAACCACCTACCTTGGCACCAGCATCGCCCACCGCCTGTGATGAAGAAAGTAAGAGTGACCTTGATGAAAGCAAACCTGGAGAGCTTGCAGCTGAGGGTGACCAGAGTCCTCAGAGTCCCTCAAGTACAACCTCTTCCCTGATGCACCCTGAAGTAGAGTGGGCCCAGCCGACTCCAATCAACCTACCACTAACCAATCACGAACAACAAAAATGCCCCGAGCTCGAGGGGGCTGCAGCTGAACCTCCTCAAGGAGAAAGAAAGGACATTGTGTTGATCTGACATTCATATCTATGTTGGGTGCAGACTACAGCTTTTGGAGGGGTCTAGAGAGCCTGGGATTCAAAAAGAGGTTTATATTGGCAAGAGTTAAGACATTTCCTAGCAAAGGTAGCACGTATCACTACACCAGACCCCTTTGCTATTGTAATACACCTGGGAGGCAATGACATATGACAAACTGGCAGGATAAGAGGGTTGGTAAGGAAAATGTGGGAAGACATATAATGGCTACTGGGAAGATTTCCAAATGTCCATATAGTATTCTCACAAATAATAGCCCGCCCAAGGTGGGGGGCAGAAAGCATTAATAAGGCACAGATATTCAATCAGGAGTGTAGTGAGGCAGTACGGAATATTGGAGGACATATAACACAAGTGCTAGGAGAGGAGCAGGACCTAGCCTTATTCAGACGTGATGATTTGCATCTGAATGACTGGGGAAATGACATCTTCCTCCTGGGACTGAGAAGGGCAGTGACTGTGTGCTTAAGGGTACAAGGGTGACATACAAGCAAAACAATACATGGTAATGAATATTGCTTTTAATAGTTAGTGTGTGAAAGCATTTGCAAGTTCAGTGTGAAACCGCAATAATAAAGATTAATGCTCATTGGTGTGATTGCTTAAGGATAGAGTCCCTATGTCATGTTCCTGGCCCGGTTGGAGGCATTCCTCTGACATATAGGTGGGATTAGCCTATCTATATGTCCCGGTAAAGGACAGGAATAGGATACTGTACAATTAGGCATGTTAGTAAGGAAATACTTTGTAGCCTCTGCTGATGGGGGACTTGAGCAGCAAAAGGATGCAGAAGGTGGGAGGCCATGCCGGTGAAGCTAAAATATAGGTGAAAATGGAGGTAAGGAAGGCACCACAGGGTCACCACCGCTGAGATTCATGCTGCAAGGTTTCACCAGCAGTAGATGAGGATTAAAAGGAGGTGGGTCTGGTAGTCAGCCGACAGTTCTCTACTACCTGCCTGAAGAGTGTGTGTGGATTTACCAGACTACACTCCTTTTTGTGTGTTGTAATCGCTTAAAAGCTTAAGAGTTTAAGAGTGAAACATGCATAAGGAAGATAAAGTCTTTCTCATCTTTAGGAATGAGATGTATGAACAGTAGTGATCAAAAGGAGGGAATTAATGTGTAAGGATAATATGATCATTACTGCTTCATCCATCATAAATCACAAGGTACACACATTAATCTATAGATAACCAATATAATCATATGCAGTGCTAATAAAAGGCAAAAGTAACTCACTATAGATATGCTTTTAACATATTTTAGAATTAAAGCCAAAATGGTGTCTGAACAAATTATAGTAAACATAAATATATTTTTGCTGACAAATGCCTAGTCATTGTAAATGAAACACCTCACCATGTTATTTAATAGGAAGCTGTTTCTTCTTGAGATGTGGACGTGTTATAGAGTGTTACGTGTGTGATAAGATACCCTATAAAAAAGGGCGTGCTAAGAGCTATCTTCAGAACATTGCTGATAGACGGCCAGTGTAAAGCATGTTCTCACATAGCTTTGTTTGATCAATAAATATTTTATGGTACTTCCTTTGTCTGAAGGATTAATTTCAGGTACCTATTCAGACGTGAATTTGAAACTCTCTAATCAGGCTGACAAGGGCCGCTGATGTTCACACGTAGCCTCACACAGAGTGGTTAGCGTCGGTTTTGGACAGATGTCCGAGCCTGGATGCAACTGACTTGGTCACAGCAATCATATGCTACCCAGTATGATTACAGCCAGTGGGTACAGCAGTTGTAGATCATATCACTGTGCTCCCCAGGGGGTGCACATGGGGCACATGTCTGGGAAAACGTCATATGACATCCACCTGGGATAGGAACGCTCATACCCAGCCGTCATTTTACTATAGGAAGCGTTTAATCTTTGAATCAGTTGTTCCTGGAAACATCTGTCTCAAATAATGAAAACCTTCATCTTCCTTGCTCATCGCTTTCAAAATATTTTCATCAATCCTGTCGTCAGTTTTATCTGAAGTGGATCGAAAAATATCTTTGTCAGGAAAACAAGTGGTTCATGTGCCATGCTTTTCGATCCTCAAACCAAATTCTTTTGGAGTGGCTATTATTTTCTGTGACTCTCTTGCACAGCTGTCCAATACCGCATATATAACAACAATACTTGGTGTATCCAAGCTTAATTCCAAGCAGTGAGTCACTACTCTTAGATCTCTACATATATGCTAGTTTTTATTTGTGTACTGGATGGGCTTCAACAACAGTTACAGTATATGTTTTGGTATGTTTCTTTCATGTGATGCAGCATAGGCAACAGGTATTGCAAATTTCAAAAATAGAAGATTTCAACACCTGTGTGTTGAAAGACTATGTCACACATGTTTAACCATTTGATATAATATGTACATGAAGGTGTATTATTAGCATTTGATACATGTTCTTTATGATTATCAATTTTGACACTGTGGATTACTAAAACGGGTTTATTGTCAAAGTTTTAAGTGGTTGTAAAGGCACAAGGTTTTTTTTTTACCTTCATGCATTCTTTAAACTAATACGAAATATGGGTTAACATTTCAAAGGAGGGACAACTTTCCAGAGTCCCTTGTGGCATTTAAACTGTCTACCTGAATATCAGTTCATTATTCATTATTTTTTAATAATAAGCCAAAAATCATGTGCAAAAAAGTGTTTATGCTTTTTCCTTTAAAATCCATGAAATAGGGGGCGTGTCGACCGGCGCTGCAGATGGCCGCATAAGGCAGGAGCTCCGAAGGCCACCCGGGACTAACGACAACGATCTGGCACATCCGAACCCCACAACAACACCCATCAACACCCAACAACCAGGGAGCGGGGAGAGATGACCCGAAGGAAGAAGCACCAAACGCAGGTGCAGAAACTCACCAGTTTCTTTCTCCCGGCTGGCAGAAGGCCGCAACAGCATGGCGGAGGCGTCCGCCCACACCACTCTGTTCCCAGCGCGGCTGGAAGCAAACAACCTCCACCATCCATGGCACAGGTAGGGAATCCTGATAGCGGAGAATCATCAGAATCCTCCTCACCATCCACCAGAAGCCCAGCTAAAAATAAACCGCGCAGGGAGTCCATTGGAGACCCTGACGCTGGCATGGAGCTAGGCCCCGCTGAAGCCCAGGCCTCAAGCACAGATGAAGCGGCGGTGGATCACATAGCCGCATTCCCTACCACCGGTCAGCCCATCTCCGATAATACCCTCAAAAACATGCTATTATCTCTAAGATCCTCACTGCAAACGGACCTTAAAGAGTGTATCAAACAGATCACCAGAGACATCCAAGACATAGGAGACAGAGTCTCAGATATTGAACATAACATGGAGGGGTATGTGACATCCTTTAACACACTAGTTGATGCCCATGAAAACCACGCTGATGATATTGAATGGCTCAAATCCAAAATCGCAGATTTGGAGGACAGATCCAGAAGGTCCAATATTAAAATAAGGGGAATCCCAGAAAGCATTCAACAACAACAACTGCAACCTTTTGTGACAGACATCTTCACCAAATTAGTTCCCGCATTGTCGGCATTAGATCTAACAATAGACAGAATCCACAGACTGCCTAAGCCATCATTTATTGCAGCGGATATGCCAAGAGATCTGATCCTAAAAATGCCCTTCTATCAATCAAAAGAAGCAATTACCACGGCCTTCAGAAGAGCTAACAACCTACCCGAGGAATATGCTAACCTCCAGATGCACCTATCGAGGCATACAATGCAAAGGCGTAAAAATCTGGCGACTATCACAAAAGCGCTTAGAAATCACTCAATTCCCCACAAGTGGAAATACCCTGCCACACTATAGATAAATTACAACGGAAGCAACACCTCAGTCTCAACACTCGAAGAAGGTATCAGCACTCTCCAGAGAAGGGGTATACTGCCGGGCCAGGCTCCAGCAACTCAAGCAGCGGACCCTCCTGCTCCCCTTGAAAGAGAATGGCAAACAGTCTCCAGGAAAAGAACAGCAAAGAAGAAGCTGATAAACGGATGTACCTGATACCTCAAACATGAAACCCCACACCAAGTCCCAGGCCAAGGATACTCGGAATATCCAATGGCCCCCACAGTCGACCACATAACGGTTTATTCTGTTACCGGACCAAGTTCTAGGTCCCCTTTTTATAAGTTCACGAACAGTTCTCTGTTGCGGTATTATCTGAATCACCCACCCCTGCACAGGACAGCTGCCCATCGACGAACAAGCACGGAACCACCATCAATGAATAAAACAGCAATCCACTATGCCTATTAAAGTCTTATCACTGAATGCCAATGGGCTCAACAACCCAGCAAAGAGATTCTCTCTGTGGAAAGAAACGAGACTGACGAATGCAGACATAGTCTGCATACAAGAGACGCACTTCCGAGCCAAGGATCACCCCAAGTGTAACCACAAAGACTTTCCACACATATTCCTTGCCAACAGCCAACAGAAGAAAAGAGGAGTGATGATCGCCATTAAAAACACAGTAACCTTCAAGCTACAGTCTTCCTCTCTAGACCCAAATGGGAGATACATACTTTTGGAGTGTGACATCAACAACTACCCCATGACACTGGTGAACGTTTATGCACCTAATGTTCACCAACTCCGCTTCCTGAACAGACTTCTTAAGAAAATACCAGATCGCAGATATGGTAACTTAATGAAATGTGGTGACTTTAACCTGATGTGTGACCTGAGTATGGACTCTTCGACAGGTAACAAAGGGAAACATGTATCCCTTAGCCATACCCTACACAGGGAAAACCTATATGATGTATGGAGGTGTATGCACGGTTCAGAGAAGGACTTTACCTTTTACTCCTCCAGACATCAGGTATATACCAGAATTGACATGTTGTGTCGGATCTGGGACTGCTCCAGAGGGTGACCTCCTCCACTGTAGGTGATATTACGTGGTCAGATCAATCTCCCATTACGCTGATAGTGGAGGAGGGGGCCCCGAAGGAAAGGTCCCAGATCTGGAGATGTAACATTAAGATCCTACAGGATCCGAGCTATGCGAAGATCATAGCTCAGAATTTGAGTCATTTTTTCCAACTGAATGCTCACTCTGTATCTGACCCATGGACTTTGTGGGGAGCAAAAAAAATTTACAATGCCAAACTCGAAAAGTTGCTAGCTGACATACACAATCTAGAGATAGGAAACAAACAACAAACATCTACGGCCTTGTCCAATTCATTAGCGAACCTGAGAAACCAACTCAAACAAATTTTAGCCGAACAACATGATTCCTACATGAGGAAACTGAAAGTGACCAATTACGCACACGTGAACAAAACAGGGAAATACTTAGCCAAACAAATCAAAATTAAACAAACAAGAACCAGGATACATTACCTAAACTCCAAATCAATCCCACAGAAAATATCACAAGCCATTGCAGATGAATTTGCACACTACTATAGTGCATTGTACAACTTAAAAGATGACCCAGACACACCCCAACCCTCCATGGAAGGAATACAAAAATTCCTATCCAAACTAAATCTTCCAACACTCACAGAACAACAACTTGAGGAACTTAACAAACCACTAACAATAAAAGAAATCAAAGCTATCATCTCCCAACTCCCTTTGAGTAAATCACCAGGCCCAGACGGGTTCCCAAATGACTACTATAGACTCTTTCAACAAGAATTAACCCCCCACCTAATACGAGTATTTGATAAAGCTATAGAAACAGAAGCCCTCCCACCTGAAATGCTAAAGGCATATGTGGTCACTATACCCAAACCAGGGAAAGACCCAACAACTCCAGCCAACTTTCGCCCAATTTCCCTACTTAACTCAGATACTAAAATCCTAGCAAAACTTATAGTCCAAAGATTGATGACTATAATACCCAATCTAATTAAGAGAGACCAAACAGGGTTTGTAACAGGGAGACAAACATCAGACATGGTTAGGCGCATAATAAACATAATAGACTTCGCAAACCAAACTCAAACGCCTTCTCTGCTCCTAACGCTGGACGCAGAGAAGGCGTTTGATAGGGTACACTGGGTATACATGCAACAGGCACTAACGAAATTCTGATTTAAAGGTCACATTAGATCTGCAATACTAGCACTATATGACAAACCCTCAGCACAAGTATACACATCAGGCGTCCTATCCAAAACATTTCAAATAGCTAACGGAACACGCCAGGGTTGCCCACTATCCCCCATTATTTTTAACTTAATCATTGAACCGCTAGCCGAAGCCATTAGGGCTTCAGAGGACATATCCGGTATGAATTTCCTAAACCACATGCACAAAATCAGCTTATTCGCAGATGACATAATATTAATCCTATCAAATCCCCTACAATCCCTCCCAACAGTGCATAACTTACTCAACAAATTTGGAGAAATCTCATACTACAAAGTCAATACAACTAAATCTGAAATCTTGAACCTAGGAATTGAGCCCTCAGATAAAATCAAACTTATGACACAATCCCCCTTCCCCTGGGCAACCAAAGAAATTAAATACTTAGTTATCAACTTAGCACCCTCAATTTCTAAAATTATTCATCTCAACATAACTCTTCTAACAAACAAAATCGCCCAAGAACTGGACAGGCTTACACCCATCCAACGTTCATGGGGCGGCAAGCTTGCAGCCTTTAAAATGACTATATTGCCACAAATATTATACTTATTCAGAAACTTAAGCATCCACATAACTAGCAAACAGATCAGACCCTTGCAGAGTCTGCTCCATAAATTCATATGGTCAGGAAAGAGAGCTAGGTGTACAAGTCTCCCTCTCACCAAAACCAAAAAGGCAGGGGGAGCAGGACTACCAGTCCTGCAGAATTACTACTGGGCGTCACAACTAGCCCAAATAAAGGAATGGACCGAGACAGGAGAGACACCACTATGGGTTGAAATTGAAAAGCTCTTTCTCCAACAGGCAATCTCACATGGTTTTTGATCAGTGATCTATGGAAGCAATGGGACCTAAAACCTCTCCCTTCAACAATCCAAGCATCAATTAAAGCTCGGAGACACATCTCCAATAAAAACCAAATCCTAGATCTATCAAAAATAACTAAAATACCAATCCAACTACTAGAACATATGATCCCCATTCTAGATACTTCCCCACTCAGCAAAGCAGGCATAAAATAAATCGATAATCTATACGATCAGACTGGAATCAAACACTTAGATTCTATTAGAAAAGAATACAATGGGCGTGGCCTGGCGCTGGATCAAGATGGACGCGTGATCACCTCGCTCTGTCTGCCGGCGGCCTAAAATCAGCTTTATCAGCAGAGCCGACTACCTAAAACACCTAAAAATGACAGGTAGAAGCTCTTCAACGACCCGGGGACACCCGGAGACTGGGACGCAACTCAGCCGAACCATCCCGGCGCTGTTCCGGAACAGCCAGCAAGACACACAGGCCTCGCAACAGGCCTCTGAGGGAGGAGCGGCCTACAGCAGCCTCGATTTGGGGCACAGCCACCAGACGAGTGCGCACCAGGCACAGTCACAGCCGCAGCCTCCGCCATTTCTAAGCCTGGCGGACCTTCACGCAGTGGCATCCGACATAAAAGGCACTCTGTCAGTGGCAATAGCTGAGCTTAAGTCAGACATCAGGTCCGTTGCTAACCGCCTGGACTATGTGGAAGATGTGACCGCTACACACGGAGCCGCCATCCACCAGATACAATAGACGGTCAGTACACAGAATCAGCATTTACTTAATCTGCATCGCCACATGGAAGATGTTGATAACAGGGGACGCAGGCGAAACCTCCGGTTCAGGGGGGTCCCAGAATCAGTTGAGGGACCCCAGGTCCAACAAGCAATTTGGGCAATTTGTAATACTCTCTTGGGCAGGCCGCATGATGCCTCCATTGACCTTGAAAGATGCCATCGAGCACTAAGACCCAGGGGACAAGAAACGGAACCCCCCAGAGACATAATCTGCTGCTTTGTCAGATTCACACAAAAGGAGGAAATATTAAGACAAGCCCGCACCCAGGGTCAGCTGCACCATGACGGCAGATCGATCCAGATTTATCAGGACCTATCCCCCATTACATCACAGCAGAGGAGAGAACTACGCCCCCTGCTCACAGCCCTGAGAGAACGTCGGATTGTGTATCGCTGGAAATTTCCTTTTTGCCTGGCAGCCACCCTGGGTAACAGAACCGCTACACTGCGAGTCCCTGCGGACTTACCAGCATTTGGCGAGGCACTGAGCTTACCACTGATCCCAGTTCCAGATTGGCTCAGCACATTCATGCAACCTGAACCCTGGATATCCACTCGGCAGGAAGATACTCCGCGGTTCCGCAGAAACAGACAACGGAGAAGAAGGTCCTCCTCAGACTCCCCTAGTGAACATCCAGACGACATGATCACTGAAAGACCAGCAAGAACAAAACCTTCTTCAGCGAGAAGAAAGACAGATCATTGAATTGCCCCTCACCACCTCCTTCGCCCACTGACAGCCGACAAGGACATAGACTGAACAGACGCTAACACTCAGCCCTCCCAAGAAGTCCAACGTATGTGACTCCACATATACTACTGTTAAGCGACTACTGACCTGCAGCCACGACCCACACACTGAAATCTCCCAGCTCACCTGAAGACGATCCAGCAGACTGCAGAACCAAAAGGTTGAAAAGGCCACTTATCACCAAACTTTGGGACTCAGATCACCTACCCATTGCCTGGTGCTAGCTTTCCAGAGATGTTCTGATAACACTGGCTCGGCGTAGTCTGACTGAGGAGAAACTCAAACCGATGTTCCTACATGGCTAACCCCCTCGACCAGACATTAACAGACCGACAAGCTAACCACCCTGGATTGAAGACGGTACACCCCAAAAAACCTTAAACTTACCAGGCTAAACTGTGAAGTGGGCACAATCACCTTGCATTGACAAAGACTAAACGGTTTCCTTTTGCACTATTTAGGACTTCAGATGACTAAGTTCTCCTGACTAGTAAGTGCTTGCGGCTGGGGTCCGCTCCCCGGATGGTTTATACATGCCGGGGGACCGGCCCCAGCCGGGACCAAATATGTAGTGTGTATTAGCTTGTTATTTCTCACAAATTCCTGCTGTATTCTAACACTAGCCCCTCCTGGGATTTGCTGCAAGTTTTTCTGTTTTTTTATATATATGCTGATTGTGTGTTTGGGGTGCGCGGCCGTCCCGTGCCCGGGGGGGTGGGGGGCCCTGCGGGGATCCGTTTACCGGGTCTCGGTGGGGGCCCCCCGGCCTCCTCCCTTGGGCGGGGGGGGTCGGTCTGCACCCCTTTGAGTGGCGCGGGGCTTCGCCGGGGGCCCCCCCTCCGGTCTCCCCCCCGTCTCCCTCGGTGGTATTCCGCCGGGGACCGGGCAGGGGGGGTGCGGTGGGGGGGTCCTCGCTCGGAACCGCAGCCTCTGGGTATTGGCGACTGGAGTGTTCCAATTGGTTAATACTTCACTGTTCTGTTTAACGGTTATCCCTATGTATATTTCTGCTGCTCTCTGACTGGCCATGAAACGTACCCTGACTCTAATGCGGAATACTATACCCTTGACAAGAGGTGTCCCCGGGTGGCCGGCGGTCTTGGTTGTTCCTGTCGGATGAACCCGGTTGGGGTCCTGGCAGGGGGGGCAAAGGCCCTGGCCAAATAACCCACATGAGAAATTCTGCCTATTAATAAAAAAAAAAAAAAAAAAACCCGGTGGGGGGGCCTTAGGTAGACGTCCCCTAAACCCGGAGACGGGCAGGGGGGCTCTCCGGAGCTCCCCCCTCCCTTCCACCGAGACGAGTCGGCCCAGAGTGGTCCTGATTTACACCGGAGCGCCCTTAGGTCGCCGGCGGCACGAATCTCTGACGGAACTCAGCCTCAGTCACTTCTCCCACTCCTAAGTGGCAGGTCCCCTTAGACCACTACTGTTCTTCCCACCACCAAAATCCCCCTTGAGGTGATACAGCAGGCCTGCTCTCACCTACGGTAGATTCCACACGCTCCCCTCGATAACCCCACTGTTGGATATTTTCTCCAATTTCACATAACCCTTGTCCCGTGCCCCCTCCTCCTCTCTAAACCTCTTCTTCTCCCCTCCTACTTACCCCCCTTCCTTTCTTTCTATTTAGTCCATCCATCCCACCCCCCCCCACACCCCCCCCCCACAACCAGCTGGTCTCTCTATATTTCCTCTTCCCCAGGAAGAAACATGGCACCGATGGCCTTCAAAGTGACCCATCCCAAGGCAAGATCTACCCCTGTCACACTTAAAATTTACTCGCTTAATGCACGGGGATTAAACATCCCAGAAAAAAGGAGCAGTGTACTTACTGAAGCAGCAAGAATGAAAGCCCAGATCTTATTCCTTCAGGAAACACATTTTAAAACGGGATCGGTCCCAAGACTCCACTCAGCTCGTTACCCAACAGCCTTCCATTCTTCTTGCCCAATCTCAAAATCTAAGGTGTCTCCATTCTCTTAGCCAAATCCGCCCCATTTACTATCACAGACCATCTGGCGGACAGGGAAGGCAGATACATCTTTCTCAGAGGCACATGGAGAGGAAAACCTATCACACTAGCCAACATCTATTGCCCCAATACTCGGCAAGTTCCGTTCCTAAGAGAAGTCGTAACGCAATTAACCCTTTTCCAACGGGGCATGGTGATTCTGGGAGGGGACTTCAATACCCCTCTCGATCCCCTTCTAGACACATCCACAGGGACCTCATCCCTCCCTTATTCAGCCCTGGGACAAATTAAAACGCAATTAGCATCCTTGGCCCTGCACGATACCTGGAGAACTCTAAATCCACGAGAACACTATTATACGTTCTACTCCCCATTACATCGCAGGTACTCCAGGCTGGACTACATCTTTCTCTCCCAACCTGATCTACCATCCCTATACCAAACCTCAATAGAACACATGGTCCTCTCAGACCACCACCCAGTTACCCTCACTCTATCTTTTCCAGAGCACACCATTCTTACCAAGACCTGGAGAATGGATGCATCCCTCCTCTCGGACCCGGTGGACAACCGGGCTTTGAGAGAAGGTTTAACAGATTTCTTCACCCACAATGACACACCTGGGATGCCCCCCTTAACTCAATGGGAGGCACACAAGTGTGTCATCAGGGGCAATCTCATGGCATTATCAGCCAAAAAAAAGAAAGAACAAAATGCAAAAATTTTGGCACTCTCCAACAAAATTGCCACCCTAGAAAGGCAACATAAAAAATCGCTCGCACTACGGACAGCACAGGAGCTCTCAGAAACTAGAATGCTCCTAGTGGAGGAACTACATAAAAGAGCCCGACGTAGATTTCTCCTCTGGCATAAACTATTCTACGAATCGGCAAATAAACCCAGGCGTCTACTAGCTAAAGCCACCCAACAGAGGACTCTTATGAACACAGTCCATCACATTACCGACTCACAGGGAAGGCACCAGCAGAGCAACGTAGAAATTGCCAAACAATTTCAACAATTTTACAGCAAACTTTATAATCTTAACCCGACAGAACCCAAAACTCAACCCACGAGAGAAAATCTCATTAGAGAATTTCTACAACAACGTGGACCCAAAGCTCTCTCAGAAACAGAGGCACAGGCACTGGAAGCCCCTCTGACTTCTGAAGAACTGGCCACAGCTTTAAAAGCCATGAAACCGGGCAAAAGCCCTGGGCCAGATGGCTTTCCGGTCCAGTATTACAAAAATTTCATCGACATATTAGCTCCCAGATTTCTAGCAGCCTTCAACACCCTAGCAGACACACAATACGACTCGCAGAGATTATTGGAGGCATACATTGCGGTTATACCCAAAGAGGGGAAAGACCCGGCTTACGTTGCAAACTACCGTCCCATTTCCCTGCTAAATGTCGATGTAAAGCTATTTGCCAAAATCTTGGCTACTCGCCTAGCCCGTCACCTGCCTGCCTGGATCGAACTAGATCAAGTTGGCTTTGTCCCTGGCCGAGAAGCCAGGGACAACACCATCAAAGCCCTGAACCTATACCACTGGCTCACGAACACGCAACAAGAGGGATTTTTCCTGGCCATGGACTCGGAGAAGGCTTTCGACAGGGTGGCTTGGGACTACATGGAGGCTACTCTGCAGCATCTGGGAATTAAAACTCGGATGTGTGCCTTCATCATGTCTCTTTAGCACAGCCCAAGCGCCAGAGTTAGAGTCAACGGTCACCTGTCGGAAGCCTTCTCGGTCCACAATGGCACCAGACAGGGCTGCCCCCTATCCCCGCTACTATATATTTTAACATTGGAGCCCTTTCTTAGAGCGATCAGAGCAAACAAAAACATAGTGGGAATAAATGTCCAAAACAGAGAATTTAAAGTTGCAGCTTTTGCTGACGACATCCTTCTTTTGCTCTCCAAACCAAACATTTCTCTCCCCAATCTTATGGTAGCCCTAAAACAATTTGGAATAATTTCCAACCTTAAAATCAATTATTCAAAGTCGTTTGCCCTGAATGTATCCCTTCCACCTGACCAACAACAAGACTGCCAAAGGAACTTCCCTTTCCTTTGGCAAGAAGACTGTATCACATACTTGGGTATACTACTGCCCCGTAAGCTTTCCAACCTATTTCACAGGAACTTCACGACGGCGCTGCAAATGGTCCAACAGGACCTATTGAAATGGGGTAAACTCTCAATCTCGTGGTTCGGTCGAGCAGCCCTTCCCAAAATGGTAGTCCTCCCCCGGCTCTTGTATAAATTACAAACAATTCCGATCGCGCTTCCCCACTCCTTCTTCAGACAATATAAAACACTATGTCGCAAGTTCCTTTGGTCAGGTAAACCAGCTCGTATTGCCTGGTCCAAACTCATCTTGACAAAAGCCCAAGGTGGTATCGGTCTTCCAGACCTCCATAGATATTACCGAGCGACCCACTTAGCCAGGATCGTAGACTGGTCGGTTCATGCGCACTGCAAAGGCTGGGTATCTCTGGAAAACCAGATAGCACAGATGGACCTAAAAGCCACCCCGTGGTTGCAAGTAAAACATATCCCCAAGACGGCGCAAACCCACCCTCTGATTAGCGTGACCCTATCAGAATTTGACAAAGCCTGTTCAACAAATTCCGTATCTTCAAAACTCTCCCCCCTCACCCCCCTCTGGGGGAACCCGGAATTCCCACCGGGGATGTCCGGGAAGTTCGCCAGAACGGAATGGCCCCATGAATTGATGATAGCTCAACACTTCTTTCGAAGGGGGAGACTTCTGAAGCATTCTGAATTAGCGGAAACTTCAAATACAGGCTCTTTCCCCTTTTGGTCGTATATGCAAGCCAAACATTTTCTCGAGGATAAATCCCGTAAGGTCCACTTCACGAGACCCCCCACCCTCCTAGAGTCACTTTGCTCCCGTTCTTCTCCACAAAGCCATGTAATAGCTGCACTGCACTCTTCCCTGTCCGCCACACCCGAGACACTCTTGGAGTCTGAAAAAACCTACTGGAACGGCGTAACGGGTAGGGAGCTGAAGCAAGAGGACTGGGACCGTATTCGCCTTTATGTACATAAAGGATCCTTGAACGTTTCCACACAGGAAAATGGCTACAAAATCAAAACACGGTGGTACAGAACCCCGGACCTAATAAACAAATTCTACCCGTCTGTGTCAGACAGATGTTGGAGATGCGGCATAGATAAGGGTACATTCCTCCATATTTGGTGGGATTGTCCCCGTCTTCTCCCTTACTGGTCCGAGGTTCACGCATTGGCCACACAAATCTCAGGCCTAGCACTAGAATTTAGCCCAGCACAATACTTGTTGCATCTGTCCTCGATCTCCAAAAAAAGTACTTCAAATCGATAGCAATGCACCTGATCAACGCTGCAAGGATGTGCATCCCCGTGCATTGGCGTTCAACATCACCCCCAACAATTGCAGAATCGCTCAATCGTATTAACAGAGTAGCTGAAACGGAAGAATTAATTCACATTTCACAGGACAATATCCTTAAATTTTCCAGAACCTGGGAACCCTGGCTCTCCTTCAAACTTACAGATTATTCAATACCCTTGTCTTAGGACTCCCATCCCTCTAACGGCTCAGCCCCACCGTACCCCTCCCCCATAGGCCCTTAACTTCTCTTGCTTTGTTTCTTGATCCCCTCTTGTACCCTACCCATTACCTCACTGCCCATATCACGCAATATGACCTCCTACAAGCCATGGGCTACTCCCTCCGCCCCTCCCTGGGCATACTTGCCACCTCCAACTGGAATTAGCCTGACAGGTAAAAGTGCTAGACCCCCAGATTATGGGAAGCGTACTTACACTCAGCTGCTGAAGAGCAATCTTGGCCCCTTGGCCAAAACTATCTAGACTAATGCCAACATGTTTGCAATTATCCATTTTTCTTATTTCTTTGAAGTGCCACTTAACTTGTTGACATCACATTAAGTGATTGATTTTGAGCTTCTGGATCCTGTTGAAATTTGTACTTACTGTATTGTATGAAAACTTGTAAAGCCTCAATAAAATAAAAATTTCTTGTGGAAAAAAAAAAAAAAAAAGAAAAGAATACAATCTTCAGCAAAACACAACCTATACCACTATGAGAATACAGCATTTCCTCCAAAAACACCCATACAAGAACCTCCTCACACATCCCAAAGCCTGGGAACACTACAATGACCCTAACCCCAAAGCTAAAGGAATATCTCAGTTTTATGACATTCTACAAAACGCTTCGAGTTTCTCAAAATCCACAGCCATGGGCAAATGGGAAAAGGAATTGGGAACAGAATACTCCCAAAGAGTATGGAAAACTGCCCTCAACACTTTAACACGCGCCTCACACTGCATATCCCACTGGGAAATGTCCCTTAAAATCACCAACAGGTGGTACTACACCCCATACAGAATAGCCAAAATAGACCCAAATAACTCAGATCTATGTTGGAGACAATGCGGACAAGTGGGAAGCCTGATGCATGTACTGTGGGAATGTCCTTCCTTAACTAGCTTCTGGAACAAAATATTCCAAATTATATCAACCCAAACAGGAATAATTAAGCCCCCGAATCCAGCACTGGCAATACTAAACATAGGTATAGAGGACTTCCCCCCTACACACCGTACGGTAGTCACCCATATACTCCTAGCAGCAAGATCCACGATCCTATCAAAATGTAAATCTCAACTTCCGGTTCCGGCGCTGCATGGAGAGGAGCTGAGAAGACCCAGCTCCGCTCCCCCGACACAGAATCCGGCTCCTAAGGTGGCATTAACCAGGAGGGTCATCCCACCCCTACCTCCCCACTCACCCCAGGACACGGATGGACCGCTTCGTGGAGCGTTCGGGCCCACGATCGTCTGCCGCTCAGCAAGCTCAGGGAGGAGAAGTGCCACACGCTGCAGCCATCATGGCCGCCGGACCGCAGGTACTCTCTTAGCAGCGAAACTAGCGCCCCCTCCTCCTCAAAGCACAGATGCCACGGGTGCCCACACCCCTCAGAATCCTGCAGGGTCCACCACAGCAGACCCCTCTTCTCCAACAAGCATTGCCCAGGCGGTAGTGCTCTTAATCCAGCCAATCATAACTGAGGTGGTGGATGCAGCCATACATAAAGGCCTAGAGCAATTACACATGAACCTTCAGCTGCAGGCTAACAGAATAGACCAGGCTGAGGGCAGGATTTCCACCATAGAGGATGACACTACAGCCCTTACTGCTGCGGTGGCAAAGCTAACCACAACCCAAAAGGAGCTCCAGGAGAAGGTTATTGACCTGGAGAACAAGGCCAGAAGAAATAACTTACGCTTTATAGGCCTCCCAGAATCATACCCCCCTCGGGACCTTCCCAAAATTTGCGCGGCGAATCATACCAGAACTGCTGGGTCTCCGGTCACCCTGTGTAGTGGAAAGAGTGCACAGAATTGGCCAGCCTTCAGAATCTCGCACTAAACCCAGGGCAGTCATTGTCCGCTACCTTAACTATGTGGACAAACAAGCCATCTTGCAATCCTACAGAAGAGCTCGCTCCCTAACATTTGAGGGAAATGACTTACTGATATATATAAAAGCCTTCTCCCCGGTCTGCTCTGCCCTCCATAATCGGGCCATCCGGTTCAGCCTGGCATACCCGGCAACCCTTTACTTTCACTCCCCACAAGGGGAAAAACTTTCTTTCACATCACCTCAGGAAGCAGAGGCCTACTTGACCGATTCACTACAAGCAGATATGGACCAGACACCACCACCAGAACCCAGAGGTCACAGCTCTCCCAAGAAGTCCTCTCTGATGCCTAATAAACCTCGGAGCCCGGACAAGCCCCCATACAAGAGGGTTTGCTTTGGCCACCCGGATACCCCCTTACCCCGGGAGTAGCTCGGGTCTACCCCGGCCATCACCACCGCTGTTGCGCTGAAACTCTTGTTCAGGGACCACTAACTTTCCTAAAATGCCTTTTTCTGATTCTTACTCAAGGAATTACTGCACGCCTATCCATAGCTGACTGATCAACGAACTGTAAGTAACTCATCCCGGTTGGTGCTGAGGGGCCCACCTACACCTATTGTTCAAATTCCTCCATAGTCAGTTCGTCACTATGCCACAAGGCTGTGGACTGTTAATATTTACCTTCCAACCGTTTTATCATTGCCTGTTCTGAGTTATGTTATTGCTCCCTTGTTGTTTGAGGGGCATTTACAGGTGACTGTTGATACCTCCTGTGAGCCTGCCCAAAGGGGGATCAACCGTGTAAGCGGGCCCGCACCAGATATCAAGGATTGTCACTCATCCGATAAATTTAAGTGTACCCAGATTCTAAGCAGGCCCTTAAGGGACCGGCTCGGCATGTAACTACTATAACCCCCTCACCCCCTATTCTCCCCCCCTTATCATCAATGTACGGCTCGGCCAGGGAATTCCCGGACGAATCTTAGACCCATGTGAATTTAAATAGCCTACTCACTGTTAGGAACTATAGACCACGCCCGGGCGAATGTGCCAACTAGGGGGAAACCCGTCCGAGTGTCCTCCATAGTTGTCAGTGGACATTTACGGGGAGTTTGTTGTTCCCTCGTTATTGTATTGAGTCTTGTCCGTTACTATTTTGCCAACCTTCCATTTATAATTGTCAGGTGTCGGAACACCGTATCACTGCTTGACTGATACCTCCTTAAACTTGTTATCCACATCCACCCGGGGAGTCGTGGTTGGCCCTACTCAATGAATGTCAAGCAACTAGTCAGTCGATACCTATCCGCACGTCATTAAGGAA
>BLSH010504554.1:22950-34092 GCA_018402905.1 Glandirana rugosa
AGTGTAAAGTGAGATTGTCATGGCCCGTGTGAAAAGGGTATTTTAGAAAGTAAAGCACGTTATGATGGGTACATCAAATACGGTAGTGGACGGGGACACCGAAGGTCATATGTCCTTCTTGATAATCTGGCAATGTCCAAGCGGAGTTTCTTGTATATTCTTTTTAGTTTTTCCCAAAATGGTTTGTGGGAAATAGATCCGTAATAAACCTTCGGGTGTTATTTTTGTATTTCCATAGATGAATCTATACATCATGAGTTATCTATGAAAGCATTGATTTCTATATCTGTGTTTAGTCCTTTAGGTTTCAAAGTTTGGGCCTTATAAATCCAATTCATTTCTAATTTGGAGATTTCTCTCCTTTTGTAACTTCCTCTCCAATTCGTTTTCAAAGTGTCAATCCCCACAAACGCAGTGCCCTTTATGTTTTTATTGTGGGCTTCCAAATAATGCCTAGATAAAGGGTGTTTGGTAAAACCCTTTTTGATTTTTCTTATATGTTCTTTGAGGCGAACCTGTAACGGTCTAATAGTTCTTCCTGTATACTGGAAGCCACAGGGGCAGGTGATGGCATAAACTACATGGGTAGTATTGCACGAAATGAAAGATTTTATGGGAAAAGTGTGCCCGGTACTGTTAGAGTGAAATGTGACCGTTTTTCTCTCAGTGATGAGGTTCACTTTACATACCGCGCATCTCCCACATTTGTAATAACCCTTCAGATTTTGAAAAAACATCAAATTCTTCTGTGGGAGATTACAAACATTAGGTGCAATCATGTCCCTAAGGGTAGGGGCACGTTTTAAAACTACTTGTGCCTTGTCTGGTAAAGCAGGACCTAGAACAGAGTCATTTTTCAAAATGTGCCAATGTTTATGTACCAGTCTCCTAATAGCCCAGTGTTGGGTAGAGAACCTGGTAATAAACGGTATCAGAAATCTAGAATCTTTATCTACAGGCAAAGGTTTTTCTCTCAGTAAAGTGTCCCGTCACACACCTCAACCTCCCCAAGGGTCTTGGTTATAGAGTTGGTCTCATATCCCTTAGCCAAAAATCTAGCTACGAGACCAGTGGATTGATCTTGAAAGTCCCGTAACTCAGTACAGTTACGTCTCAAACGTAAAAATTGGCTTTTTGGGATAGATCTTAACCATGCTGGGAGATGGCAACTATCCTTGGGGATATATGAGTTTCTGTCCGTACTTTTAAAAAAAGTGGATGTCACTAGTTGGCCATTCTCACCACGGATTTGTAAATCCAGGAAGTTGACAGAATTTTGACTGGCCTCATATTTTAACTCAATCCCCCTCTCATTGGTATTGAGTTCTGCCATAAAGTCAACAAGGGATTTTTCTGATCCTTCCCATAGGAGGAGGACGTCATCTATGAATCTAGCCCATAGGATCAATTGGGGACGATCCTAGGCATAGACGACGTCCTCCTCCCATTTCCCCATAAAGAGGTTGGCCAAACTAGGGGCGAATTTAGCCCCCATGACCACCCCTCTATGTTGGAGAAAGAAATTCCCCTCATGCCAAAAGAAGTTGTGACTGGTTGCATATCTCAAGAGGTCCATAATGAACTCTCTCTGTATGGTGGGTAAAGAAGATCCCTTATTTAGGAAGTGCTCCACCGATGATAATCCCCAATGATGGGGAATGTTAGTATATAGAGATGTGACATCGGCAGTCACCAGCCACTGTCCATCTCTATATCTACATTCATTAAGGATATTAATAATGTGTCTGGTGTCCTTGACATATGCCGGGAGAGATTTAACCAATGGTTGTAAGAAACCATCTATATATTTCCCCACCCTTGATGTTAATGAGTCTATCCCACTTATAATGGGGCGACCCGGAGGGTGGGTTAAATTTTTGTGAATTTTGGGGAGATAATACATAATGGGTATTCTTGATGCCTTAGGAATCAGGAAGGCCCTTTCTTTCTTATTAAGAATGTTGAAATCAAATCCCCTTTTCACAAGTATCTCTAATTCCCTACGAAAACCAGGACGCGGGTCAGAGGATAAGGGGGTGTAGGTTTCCCTATCACCCACAATCTTATTGAGTTCGCTGAGATAGTCATCTTTGTTTAAAATCACTATCCCACCCCCTTTATCCGCTGGGCGGATCACTAGTTGTTTCTCATGACATAGCTGGTCAAAAACAAAACCAGCTTGTAATTCTTTGCTCATTTTATCCTTTTTAATCTTAATTTCCTCAAGATCTCTAAGCATCACGTCCCTAAAGACCTTTATGTTAGAGGACATTCCACCTGGGGGGTTGAAGAGGGAGGAATTTGACAACTGTGAGTGTTGAATCTCACTAGGATAATTTCTAGTATTTTTGATAGGGTTAGATAGAATATAACGCTTAACGTTCAGTTTTCTTGTGAACTTTTGAATATCCATATAAGTATGGAACTTATTAAGTTGACAAGGAGGGGCAAATTTCAGTCCTTTATCTAAAACCTGAACCTCCTCTTTAGTTAACAAGTGATTGCTTAAATTATAAATACCTTCACCTGTTATTCCCTCTTTCTTTTGTTTCTTGGTTGCCCTCCCCCCTCTAGTTCCTCTTTTCTTCCTAAAGGTCTTCGTGTCTCTCCTTGAAGCCTGTGAAAATCCCGATATTGGGATACATCATAATTGTCCCTACTCCTATATGTTGAATGAGGGTACTCATATTGGGCATGATTCGAGTAACCAGGAGATTCCCAAACAGGTCTATCTCTCCTTTTTTGTTCATAGGGAGTATGATTCCCCCATAGTGTCTTTCTTGGTAGTGGTAATAATTTTCCCCATATTCATCCCTTAAAGGTTGGTACCTGTTATGTACCGGTATTTCGTAGGAGTCGACCTCTTCCCTACCTCTATATCCCCTAGGTGGGTAATCTTGGTTATATCCGCTCTCTTGATGGCGTTGACCACCTTGGGGCCTGTTCGGTTTTCTATGGGGTGATTTGCCTTGATGTGCGGCATATTGGGAATGCTGAGGGACTCTTACTGGGGATTTGTAGGATACCCTCCTCTTAGCCGGCAGAGGTTGACGGGTATTTGGGTGGTTCTTGTTTGGTTTACTGGGTTGGATAGTGGCATCATCTAAGGCTGGATCATTAGTTTTGGTGGCAGACTCTTCCGCCGCCAATTTTTTTTGCCAATCAAACACTAACCCAGCCTTGTAGTCACCTACATCCCTGTTATATTTTTTCTTTTTTTTATTTCTTTGTTCCACTTCCTCTTTTTCTAGTATGTTTTTCAGATTTTTTGACCTCTCTCGATACTCATCACTTTCCTGATGTGGTAACAACTGTTCCTTTAAGGAGTCAATCTCACCACTGAGGTGGGTGAGTTTACTATTTTTCCTTGTTAGGAGGAACCTAAGGAAATTCAACCCAGCCTCATTAAAGTATTTAAACCATTCCTCTAATTCAATGTCTCCTTTTTGAGGGGAAACATCCCACCTAAGACTTTGTGGGACCATAGAATCATGAAGATATTGTTCAAGATAAGCTATGTCCCAAATTGTATGCAATTCTGAAATTGTGAGGTTCTTCAGTCTCATAAATAGGCCCCCTAGGTCTCCCTCTGGTTCCCTTTCCATCTGAAAAACCCCTTTAGTCTGAATGACCCGTTTGGACCTATATTCGAAGATGTCCATCGTTCAAATAGATTCAAAGCAGCAAATACAATATTATCAATATTAGCAAGTCAAAAAAAGGGGGTAGAAGAGTATTGCGCTATGAATATTAAGTGTAGACAGCAGCAACATATAGTGTGATAATCTCACCAAAACAAAATAAAATACATATCAGTTGCGCTAAAATAATGAAAAACAAGTGAATAATAGATAAATTCAAAGAATCAAAAAATGTCCGTGAAAATGTCCAGAAAAATAACCCAAAGTGTGCTTGCGAATGGGTATCCAAATACTCAATGAAGGATCCGGCGCCCAAATATAAATGATGTTGATCCCAGGATCCAAGAAGAAAGCAGGAAAAAAGAAAAGAAAACAGTTCCACACTATTCAATATGATGAATGTTCTATATAGTGTTCCTTAGCCCAAGTTCACCCGAAGTTAAGTGGACCAGCACCGGAGATAGATACACCCTTAGAGTCACTCAGAGGTACTCTTACCGGAAATAGTTGATCTGCTATCGCTAACAGATCAGGGACACTAGCAGAAATAACCCTCTGCGGGGTATCTGTATGGTTGTACTCCGTTACAGGTTCGCCTCAAAGAACATATAAGAAAAATCAAAAAGGGTTTTACCAAACACCCTTTATCTAGGGATTATTTGGAAGCCCACAATAAAAACATAAAGGGCACTGTGTTTGTGGGGATTGACACTTTGAAAACGAATTGGAGAGGAAGTTACAAAAGGAGAGAAATCTCCAAATTAGAAATGAATTGGATTTATAAGGCCCAAACTTTGAAACCTAAAGGACTAAACACAGATATAGAAATCAATGCTTTCATAGATAACTCATGATGTATAGATTCATCTATGGGTGTAGTACCTAGTCCCCAAGGCTAGGGACCTTATTCTTGTCCCCTCCTCATGATGTGACATCATTTGGTCGAACTATGAGGGAGGAGCTGCACCCACAGTTTGTATATATATTTTGTATATATATATTTTTTATATACATATTTTCCCTTTTTTCAATTATATCTTTTATTTTATTTTGTGGTGCATTATCTAGCATGGTGAGGTCTAATTTGATCCCCTTTTGGGGGAATGATTATGATCTTTACTGTGTGACTTTTTAAATCTGAGTTGATACTCGGTGCGGATCAGAGAATAAACTTTTAGTAACTAAGTTGGTGACTTTTAGGTTATTCGGACTGAGTTTGGAACTGATCTTATTGATTGATTGATCACTCTGATTTATTCCTCACTCAGTTTTGTTTGAATTAACCTTTACCTCTCACTCAACCTTTGTAGACTGATAACAACAGGTCAAATTTAGGTTACATCTACTTTGATTATTAGAATGTTTAATTTATAGATGGTGTACTGTCTATTACCATTCGATATTTATATGTATTTACTGTAAGTCTAAGTCCCGTTCATAAGGTATGGTGACCTGGTCGGAGACCGAGGCCCTCACTGAAGGTTTTAATTGCCGCTGGTGTGAGCCTTGGTCTCCGAGAAAATGGCGACCAGCTATCAAAATGAGGCTTGGTGCGCGGATGTTGTATATAAGGTGGTGCGTCAGTGCGTTGCCCGAGCCCCTGGACGACGTCACGTTTGACGAAACATGTAGGGCGGAGCCACGTCTGACGTCACCACGCCTACACGCATACAGGAACGGGAACGCTGTGTTTTAAGCTAGCTGCCGGCAATTTTAAATGCGATACTATTACTGTCTAAATGTGAGTACCCATTTTTAACACTTTGAAATAAACTTATGCTTAACGGAGTTACACTATGGATTCTTCTTCTCTTAATGGTGTTTCGTTGTGGAGCGATGTTATTAATGATTGAGACTGAAGAGAAGTTGTCTGATTTATTGCTGTGACCATCGGAAGGAGAGGAGTACAACCATACAGATACCCCGCAGAGGGTTATTTCTGCTAGTGTCCCTGATCTGTTAGCGATAGCAGATCAACTATTTCCGGTAAGAGTACCTCTGAGTGACTCTAAGGGTATATCTATCTCCGGTGCTGGTCCACTTAACTTCGGGTGAACTTGGGCTAAGGAACACTATATAGAACATTCATCATATTGAATAGTGTGGAACTGTTTTCTTTTCTTTTTTCCTGCTTTCTTCTTGGATCCTGGGATCAACATCATTTATATTTGGGCGCCGGATCCTTCATTGAGTATTTGGATACCCATTCACAAGCACACTTTGGGTTATTTTTCTGGACATTTTCACAGACATTTTTTGATTCTTTGAATTTATCTATTATTCACTTGTTTTTCATTATTTTAGCGCAACTGATATGTATTTTATTTAGTTTTGGTGAGATTATCACATTATATGTTGCTGCTGTCTACACTTAATATTCATAGCGCAATACTCTTCTACCCCCTTTTTTTGACTTGCTAATGTAATTATACTCTAGACTAAATGGTGTAGAGAACTCCGGTGCACCCGGTGATTTCGCTCCCATAGTACTGGTGTTGCTGCTACGCTTATTTTGTAAAAGGCTGGCTCTATCTGTCCTATTAGCGATGTGGATTGCCCTGTCTATGGTATCTATAGAATAGCCTCTATCAAGAAATCGTTGTTTCATTTTTGTGGTTTCCATGCTATAGTCTTTCTCCTTACTACAAATGCGCCTAAGGCGCAAAAACTGACCAACGGGTATACCCTTCATTAAGCTTTTTGGATGACCTGAATCAGCTCTTAAAATGGTATTACCTGCGGTTGGTTTTCTATAAAGCTTGGAAACTACCCTATCTCCATCATCATTGCTTAGCTCAACATCTAAAAATTCTATATGTTGTAAATGGAGTATACCCCTGAACTTTAGGTTAAGGGAATAATCGTTTAGAAATGCGAGCCATTCATCTATAGTTCCCGAGCCTGAAAATTAGCAGCCAGGAGCTGTAAACCCGAGTCAGGCTCGGGCTAGTGGCAAGCAGCACTTACCTTCTCTCCGGCGACAGTCACTTCCCTCTTCCGCTCGGGCGAGTGGCAGGCAGCGCTTGCCTTCTCTCCGGCGATGTGAAAGTCACTTCCCTCTTCTGCTGTCATGCGAGCGGTGTCGCATGGGAGCGGAACTGTGCGGCAAATTCAAACCTGCAAGTAGTGAACACACACACCCACAGCCTTTATAAGCTCCGGTGATACAATGTGATCTGTAGATTGCATTGTATCACCGGAGATCTGACACTTGTTGCAGAGAGAAAGTTGTTACAGTGCACCACTCCTTATACACACTGTCATTTTGCCCCAAAAATAAAATGGCAGCTGGACACGCAAAATTGCCTTTGGATCTACTGAGCGAAAGTGACAGCGAGTTGGAAATGCTCGCGGAAGTGAGTGACAGCGAGTCGCGGGAGGAGTCATCTGGCGCTGACACTGACACCGAGACCAGCGAACCGGACTGTGACCTGAGTGACGTGCGCATCTGGTGCCCTATCGCCAGCGGTACAGATCAGGTAGCGATGCCACAATTTCCATTCACCGGATCACCTGGAATGAAGGTGGACGTTGAACGCGACAACCCGCTGGCATTCCTAAAATTATTTCTCAGCGACTAAATAATTGAAAAAATTGTCGTGGAGACAAATCGCTTCCAGGAACAACAGTCTTCCAGCGCGCAGGCCAGGTTTTCCAGAAGTCGCCTATGGAAGCCAGTAAGCACCGAGGAAATGTGGAATTTTCTGGGACTTATTATCCTGCAAGGCGTGGTGGGCAAGCCGGTCCAAAAATGGTACTGGACCAAAAACAGAATGCTGGCCACGCCTTTTTTTGGCAGCGTGATGTCGGAGTACCGCTTCTCCCTTATTATGAAAAATTTACATTTCACAAATAATAAGGAGTATGACGAGGAAACGCATCCTGCGCCAAAGCTAAAAAAGATCTGGAACGTTTGGCAAATGGTCGTGGCAAATTTCCAGCGGGTTTATGTACCGGACCGCGATGTAATCGTCGACGAAAGCTTGATGGCTTATAAAGGACGGCTCAGCTGGATACAGTATATAGCCTCAAAAAGAGCTCGCTTCGGAGTCAAAACGTTCATGCTTTGCGAGTCGGCCATCGGATATATATGGAACTGTGTGATCTATACCGGCAAAGGGACCAAATTTGACCCAAAGTACAGTGACTATGGAATGGCCACAGCATCTGTTCTAACCCTCATGGAGCCGTTGTTGGATCAGGGTTACTGTGTGAACACGGACAATTTTTATTCATCCCCCGAGCTCTATGAGGTGCTGATCAAGAGCAAAACGGACGCTTACGGTACGGTAAAACCAAACCGTAAAAACATGCCATCAATGCTGTGCAAAAGGACACTAAAAAGTGGTGAGCTGGTGGCCTTTCAAAAAGGCAAAATGATGGCCATGCGCTGGAGGGACAAAAAGGACGTTTGCCTACTCAGCACAGTGCACAACACCGTCACTGCTATTGTGCCCACCAGGGCAGGAAAGGAGGTACAAAAGCCACAGGTCGTTATAGATTATAACATCACAATGGGAGGAGTGGACCGGGCCGACCAGGCTATGACCTTTTATCCAGCAATGCGGAAGCAGCAGAAAAAGTATTACAAAAAAATTTTCCGCCACATGCTGGAACAGTGCCTCTGGAACTCTTATATTTTGTGCAGAGCTCAAAGTGAGAAACCAGTTGTCCACTCTGAGTTCATCTGGAGGGTGGCCGAACGGATCTTTGCTACCCAAGAGGTACCATCTGCGACCAGATCTGGATGTCGGGCTGCGGACGTTGGCAACCCACTTCGCCTGACTGGTCGCCATTTTATAGAGTACATTCCGCCAACCGCCAAAAAAGCAGCAGCGACCAGAATGTGTGTGGTCTGCTGTTCCAAAAGAGACGGTAATGGGAAGAAGGTCCGGAAAGAAAGCAGGTTTTAATGCCCCGATTGTGATGTTGGACTTTGTGTGGTACCCTGCTTCAAGATCTACCACACTCAGGAGGAGTATTCATTTTTTGTAGTTAAACATTTTCTTAGTGTTTCCATCTGAATAAATTTATGTTATTTATTTGATTATAATTCATGAATTTGTGTGTTTCTTACTTTATTACATCTCAGATGTCTACTAGAGTGTTGTTTGGTCAGGTTTAAGTAAGTAATTACTAACCATTGCAGGCCTATAGTACATAACGCCATATCTCCATGCAGAAAACCATTACCGCTTTCAGCAATAAATTCCAGACTCAGTCATACCACCAGGGAGGTTAATGAAAATGCTGGTGGGGTCTCCTTTTAACAAAGTATAGGTTGTGGTGTCACTCAGCTGGTGTTTTGCTTCACTACAATATGACTCAGCATCCATGACCACCACAGACCCCCCTTTGTCCGAATTTTTAATAACAATGGTGTGGTTTTCACTAAGCTTATTCAATGCTGCTTTTTCAGAGGAGGTAAGATTTGACATTTTGGATGGTGCTCGAGATCGACGGGCCAGGCGAGTCAGATCCTGTTCGATGAGGCGCTGGTATAAGTCCATGTCCTTCCCTCTGGAGATAATGGGATAAAAGTCGGACCTCAACCGAAATGGAATCCCCGAATGGCCCCAAGCAGCTCCATAGGGAGAGGACAGGATTCAGCAGCCAAATCTTGAAGGTCACACTCTGCACATAAGTCTGCAAAACTAGGTATAGACCCAACAGGGTCTGACTCACCTGAAACAGACTCCGCAACCGAACCATCCGTGCCATAGGACTGAGATGAACTAGGTTCCGTGTAAAAATGTTTCCAAAGAGTTAAAGATCGAACAAACTTATTGACATCTAAGATAGTTCCAAATAAGTCAAAATGTCTATCAGGGCAAAAGTTCAGACCCCTCGATAATAAACTTATCTCAGATGTATCTAAACACCTGCTTGAGACATTAATGACATTATGGATCATTTCTGGGTACGATCCCTCAATGGATATCGGTCGTGGGTTGCATCGTTTGTGCTTGACTCCTCCTCTCCTTGTTTTTTTACATGCTTTTTCTTTTTTTCCTTTTCTGAAGACTCTGGGCTCCCTTGTTTAAATCCTGGATAGAGTTAGTGGATAAAGCCCCAGGTTGTCTAGTTCGGGAAACTGGGGAAGAGTCAGAAGCTGAAGTAGCCATGGTGGAATTAAACAGATGGGATTCAGAGTCAGAGAAGCTGACTCTCTTTTTACCAGAGGGTCTTCGCCGATTACCCGTGAAAGCTGGTCTTTTCCAAGTATACACCTCACTGTTCTCATAGTCTGTACGGTCCCTGACGGTTTTATCACTTTTACCCGTGATTACATCTCTCTCCAATTTATCTAGAGATTTGCTCAAACGGGAGTCCAGATTCTCAAACTCTTTGTGTTGTTGCAAAGGTATCAGATCTTTTTGCAAGGTGGCAATTTCCAATTGTAATTTACTGAGTTCCTCTGATCTGAAATCCACAATAATTTGCATAAGCTCTATTGAGCAAGAGGAGAGCGCATCTGTCCACCGTTTTTTGAAACTCATCTCACTTAGCTCAAATGTAGGAAATTTCTTGATATGGAGGCCACGGGGATCCAATTTAAATCAATGTATTCTTTAAGGGTTTTGACGTCCCAAAAGGCTCAGATCTCCTTGGCCATAGCAGTCTCCAAACGGCGGAATAGGATCTTAATGGACACATCACCGTCCTGAGTTCCGCCTGGTGGAATACTGTGTTGTCCCGATCTCCAAGGGTTATCAGATAGGGCAGTCAAAGTTCTGCTGAAGTCCATGCCCTGAGCAGGCAATGCCGTGTCACCCTCGGCCATGTAGAAGGATTGGTGTGGTTAGCCAACAAAATTGTTGTCATATAACTTAACATAAATTGTCCAAGAACTGAGGCTGGCGTCCGAGCAGGTGAGAATACTTCTTTTCCAACCAGCGTGTAACAAGACAACACCGCTCCAGGATGTTCCACTCCTCAGGTGGATCAATCAAGCTAAACCACCTGTGTAGGTGCTGGCTAGCGAAGCATACAAGCAGTGAACAATAGAACAAGGTTGGATAGCCAGGAGCAGGTGACTAGTATACCAATGAACCCAAGGATGATCACAATTTTTTTTTCACCACAAATATGAGGAAGAATATACAGGGTGGGCCATTTATATGGATACACCTTAATAAAATGGGAATGGTTGGTGATATTAACTTCCTGTTTGTGGCACATTAGTATATGTGAGGGGGGAAAATTTTCAAGATGGGTCGTGACCATGGCGGCCATTTTGAAGTCGGACATTTTGAATCCAACTTTTGTTTTTTTAATAGGAAGAGGGTCATGTGACACATCAAACTTATTGGGAATTTCACAAGAAAAACAATGGTGTGCTTGGTTTTAATGTAACTTTATTATTTCATGAGTTATTTACAAGTTTCTCTTTGTTTACAGCCATTGATATGGCTGAGGTTAACACGTGTGGAGCAGATAGAAATTGTGTTGATGTCTGGTGAACACAGTAACCGGGTCATTGCAGCAGATTTCAATGCAA
>BLSH010504554.1:34102-45701 GCA_018402905.1 Glandirana rugosa
TAAAACAATAAAGTACAAGGTGGGCCATTTATATGGATACACCTTAATAAAATGGGAATGGTTGGTGATATTAACTTCCTGTTTGTGGCACATTAGTATATGTGAGGGGGGAAAATTTTCAAGATGGGTCGTGACCATGGCGGCCATTTTGAAGTCGGACATTTTGAATCCAACTTTTGTTTTTTTAATAGGAAGAGGGTCATGTGACACATCAAACTTATTGGGAATTTCACAAGAAAAACAATGGTGTGCTTGGTTTTAATGTAACTTTATTATTTCATGAGTTATTTACAAGTTTCTCTTTGTTTACAGCCATTGACATGTCGCTGAGGTTAACACGTGTGGAGCGGATAGAAATTGTGTTGATGTCTGGTGAACACAGTAACCGGGTCATTGCAGCAGATTTCAATGCAAGACAGCCTAAGAGACCACTCATCTCCCATGCTACAGTTAGCAAACTGCTTGCTAAATTTCGTGAAACTGGTTCAGTGTTGGATTTGCCAAAATGTGGACGCATGAAATCTCTCACTAATGAAGAAACATCAGTGGCTGTCCTAGCTTCATTCAGCAAGAGTTCACAGCGTAGCACTCGCCGCATGTCACTGGAGAGTGGCATTAGTCGAACATCCCTTCGGCGGATATTAGCTACTCACAAATGGCACCCTTACAAACTCCAGCTACTGCAGCATCTCAACGAGGATGACCCAGATCGGCGCACTGAATTTGCAGAATGGGCAAAACAAAAATTGGAACAGGACCCTCAGTTTATGCAGAAGATTTTGTTCAGTGATGAGGCAAACTTTTATGTGAATGGTGAAGTTAACAAACAAAACCACCGCTATTGGTCTGACACTAACCCACATTGGATAGATCCCTCCAAGACTGTTGGAACCAAAAAATTGATGGTATGGTGTGGTATATGGGGCACAAAGATAGTGGGGCCATTCTTCATCAATGGAAACCTCAAGGCCACTGGACATGCGAAATTGCTACATGATGATGTGTTTCCCTCTTTATGAACTGAAGCTGGCACGTTCCCTGAGTTTTTCCAGGATTGTGCACCACCACATTATGGGTGTCAGATCCGAGCATTCCTAGATGAAAAGTTTCCTGGAAAGTGGATTGGTCCTCGTGGGCCAGTTGAATGGCCCCCAAGGTCTCCCGATCTGACCCCCTTAGACTTTTATCTTTGGGGTTATCTGAAGGCAATTGTCTATGCTGTGAAGATAAGAGATGTGCAGCACCTGAAACTACGGATACTGGAAGCCCGTGCTAGCATTTCTCCTGCAGTGTTGCTATCAGTGTATGAAGAGTGGGAGAAGAGAGTTGCATTGACAATCCAACACAATGGGCAGCACAATGAACACATTTTAGAAGTGGTCGGAAACTTGTAACTAACTCATGAAAGAATAAAGTTACGTTAAAACCAAGCACATCATTGTTTTTCTTGTGAAATCTCCAATAAGTTTGATGTGTCACATGACCCACTTCCTATTGAAAAAACAAAAGTTGGATTCAAAATGTCCGACTTCAAAATGACCGCCATGGTCACCACCCGTCTTGAAAAGTTTCCCCCCTCACACATACTAATGTGCCACAAACAGGAAGTTAATATCACCAACCATTCCCATTTTATTAAGGTGTATCCATATAAATGGCCCACCCTGTATATCGACCAAAATTGATGAATAAATATGTTTTTTGTTTTTTTTTTCGTTTCAAAAATTTTTTTGAGGGTTATCAAGTTAACAAAGAAGTTAGCCAGAGTCTGACAAATGAGTATTCACGTACAGAGAAAATAATGACACATGGGCTGATGTCAACACAGTATGATATGCCAGCGGATAAAATATATATAAGCAAAGAAAAGAGAAAAGAAAAAACTTTTAGAGCACGAGAGGCCGCGCTGTCTCACCCGTCACCCCAGGCGGGATCAAACTGTGACCAGAGAGACAAACTGCAACCCTCCCCGCTCCTAACCTCATTGTCCAAACAAACACTTTGGTTGGCATACCACTGTCACGTCTAAAAAAATAAAAAAAATAATAAATTAAAAAAAAATTATAGAAAGGGGGGTTACCTTCAAATCCAAAACACAAACATATTATACATATTGGGAGTGTAGCAACCCCCCAGCTCCAGCCACAGGATCAGGGTGGAGCATTGCCCCTCAGAAACAATCCAGATCCCAGCTTACGGGAGTGAAGAGACTGACTAAACCAATGATAATGAAGTAACGATCTTAGGAGAAGTAGAAGAAGAAGAGCATAAGAAAAAGGAAAAGGGACACCAGATAATTAAAGCATGAGGATAGAAAAGTGTAGGTCACAAGGGAAGCTTAAGGTAGTTCTTCCATGGAGCCCAGACTAGGTCAAATTTAGTTGAAGTATCCAAAATAATATTTGCAAGCCTTTCCTGCACCATGATCCAAAAAATTGTTTGCTTAGCCTCAGCAAATGACACCGATGGACGCTTCCAAGACCTGGCTATTGTGATCTTACCACCCAGCAAAATAAAGTGGGTACGTTTAAAAAGTGATTTGGAAAGCCCATCAGGTTTATAGTTGAGGAGAGCTATTTCTGGAGTCTGAGGGATTGAAAGGCCCAAGGTCTTACGAATCAAGTGGAAAACCTTGTTCCAAAAGCCCCAAATATGGGGGCATTCCCACCATGTGTGGAGGAAGGAGCCCAAATGCCCACAACCTCTGAAACAAAGGCTGGATGAATTTGGATACATAGCTGCTAACCGGGTAGGAACCAAGTACCATCGGGTAAGAACCTTTAGATTGGCCTCCCTCAGGGAAATATTTGTGATCCCTTTAGAGGATCTCAGGAACAAAAAGCTCCACTTGTCTGCTTCCCAATCCACCTCCAGATCTCTCTGCCATCTCTTCGCAAAGGGAGGTTTATCTGCATTCTCCGTCAGTGATGCATAAATCAGAGTGATACCTCCTCTTTGATCCTCAGTTTCCGAACACCATTTTTCATAAGGGGTGATACCTACATGATAATTTCTAGATTTCCACCATAACGTCAGAAAGTGGTGTATTTGCATGAAGCGGAATTTTTCAGCAGGTGGCATATCTAATTTATTGATACAGTGAGTTAAGGTCAAAGGGCCCGCCGGAGTCAAAAAGTGGCCTATTCGATATACGCCTTTATCTGTCCACCACTGGAAAGCCCTAATGTCTAGACTCGGTGGGAAGAGGGGATTATTAAAGAGATGATTGAGAGGGCGCAGATTTGAGATTAAATTCGGAAATTTAAGGACAAAATCGCTAAGGGCAAAAGAGTGGGACAACGTAGGAGCGAGTATTGAGGGCCTCATTTTATGAGGAGCCCCCATCAGAAAATCAATAGTGTTGAGGGGTACCGTCTGTCTCTCTATATTAATCCAGTCATGTTTATTCCCTCTGGTGAATTTATAGAGGTGTGGAAGACTTAGGCCATCCTGATTTTGTCTCCTGTAGAGAACATTAGCCGAACATCTAAAGCCTTTTCGACTCCAAATGAATTTCAGAATTTGAGATTGTATTTTTTGGAGATCCGACTTCCTAAGTGGGACCGGGAGAGCTCTGAAGAAATAAAGAATCCTGGGAAGAAGGGTCATTTTGACCGCCTGTATCCTGCCCAACCATGAAAGGCCCTCTTGGTCCCATCTACCAAGATCGTCTGCTAATTTCTTAAGTAGAGGTGGATAATTGGCTTCATAAAGCTGGCTGATGTTGGCTGCCAGATTGACCCCCAAGTAAGGTATCTGAGTAGTGTTCCAGGTGAATTTATAGAGAACTTTGAGTCGACGTATTAATGGCTCTGGGGTAGATATATTCAGAGCTGAAGATTTGGACCAATTTACATAAAATAACTTGTGGGGTGGATGTGAGCGGGGAAGAGATGAATAGGAGCAGATCGTCTGCGAATAATGCGCACTTGTGGGAGCAGGGTCCACATTTCACCCTCTGGATGTCTGGGTCATCCCTTATGGCAATAGCCAAAGACTCCATCGCAATGGCGAATATTAGTGGGGATAAGGGACATCCCTGTGCCCCTAAAGATAGCAAAAGGGTCCGAGTAATAATTCTGCAATTTGACTTGGGCACAAGGGTTAGAGTAAAGGGCTCTCAGAGTCTGAAGAAATCTTGGGCCAAAGCCCCATCTATTCAAAACCTCAAATAGGTATGACCAGTCAACTGTATCAAAGGCTTTTTGTAAATCGACAGACAAAATGTACCCCTCCCGAGGAGAACCCCCATCCCAATTCGAATTAAGGAGAGAAATGATGTCTACTGCTCTGCGGATCTGGTCCGGACCCTGCCTTCCCGGAATAAAGCCCACCTGATCTTTGTGAATGTACTTACTTATAAATTTGGTTAATCTGTTTACCAAAATTTTAGTCAAAATTTTAAGGTCGTTATTGATTAAAGAAATAGGTCTATAATTGCCAACATCTGAATGATCTTTACCAGGTTTGGGGATGACTGAGACGAAGGCCATGTTAGCATCACTCTGCAATACTGATCCTGCCCGTAGAGAATTGAAAAATTTAGTTAAGTAGGGGGCAATTACTGGGCCAAAAGTCTTATAAAAGCCTGTGGAAAAACCATCAGGGCCAGGGGCCGAGCCCTTCCTGAGATTTCTGATCACCTCAAGTACTTCTGTGTCAGTAAAGGGTAGTTCAAGGAAAGCTATATGGTCCTCAGAGAGTCTAAGGAGGGCAATGGAATTTAAAAAGGCATCAAGAAGAAGCAACCATTTTCCCTGATTCATAAAGTTTGGCATAGAAATTTTGGAAGGCAGTTATAATCTTTTTAGGATTCTGAGTTAGATCTCCAGAGAGATCCCTAATCTTTGGGAAGGAGAAGGAACGACATTTGGGGGACAATCTGGCAGCCAGCTTAGGACCTATTTTGTCTTTTTGTAAATAGAAATGGGCTCTAGACCATTGGATCTGTTTCTCAGTGCTGGTGGTTAGGGCGAGGTTTAAGGCTACCTTCCCTGCTTCAAGCTGTGCCCATGAGCGGGGAGTCTCATTTTTCCTGTGAGACCTGGCCAGATATTGAAAAGCGCGTTCTAGCCTTTCAATATCGACCTTCCTCTCCCTTCTTAACCTAGCTGATAATTGAATGATCTTTCCCCTTATAACCCCTTTGTGAGCTGCCCAGAGTGTTGGGGGGAGACCTCCCCATTATCATTCAGAAGGAAGTAATCTTTGAGTTCCTTTTCTAACAATGTGCAATGAACTGGGTTATTCAGGAGAGATTCATTTAAGCGCCATTGAGGATTCCTCCTCCTTTGGCCAAGATCGACCCTAAGGAGTATCATAACTAGCGAGTGATCTGACAGGGGAGAGTCCTTAATAGAGGATTTGGAAACCAAGGGAGAGACCGAGGCTGGAACAAAAATATGGTCTATTCTTGGCATGCTCTTATGTTTTGCTGAGAAATGAGTATAGTCCTTAATCCTAGGGTTGAGTTCCCTCCAGATATCTATGAACCCCAGCGAGTAGATAAGCCTGGCGAGTTTGAGGCTATGTTTAGGAGGCCTAAGCATACGGGGAGGACCAGTACCCGAGTTATCAAGCATAGGGTCTAAGGCCATATTAGAGTCTCCTCCCAGTATTACAGTCCCCTCTAGATGAGGCATGATGAGATTGAACAAGCCATGAAGAAACTTGGCTTGCCCATGGTTTGGTGCATAGTATGATAAGAAAGTATACATCAAGCCCCCTAAAGTCCCCCTTAGGAAGATAAACCTGCCCTCTGGGTCTTTGATTTCTAGCAGGGGGGTAAAGGCTAAATGTTTAGCGAAGAAGATCCCCACACCTCTAGTCTTATCTGAAGCGCTTGCTAGAAAGAACTGAGGATATTTAGAGTGTATGTACTTAGGATTATAGTGATCTAGGAAATGGGTTTCTTGAAGTATGAGTATATCCAAATGGTGAGAGTGAGCTAGATTGAAATATTTTTTCCTCTTGACAGGGGAATTAAGACCCTGTACATTATGTGTTGCTATTCTCAAAGAAGATGGGGGATTAGCGGACATAGTAACTGTTTGAGGAACAAACTTTATGCATCACTGACCGAGAGCTTACCTGCCTGCGGGAAAGGGAAGGAAGCGGCTTGCCTAACGAGGCGAGAAAAGGAATAACCCACTGAGGCCCACTGCATGATTGACTTCCCTGGTGCCTGAAAGGCAAGGATGAAAAAAAGGAAGAAAAAAAGGAAAAGATCAGAAGAAACAAAGTAAAAACAAAAAATATAGGAGGGGAGCGGCAACGCCTAGCCCCAGACCCCCTCAGCTTCCTGAAAGAGAGGGATCCATAGGTCACCCTCCCCAGCAGGAATAGGTAATAATGTGTCTGCCTAAATGGCAGAACCGCAACCGACCACTGAATTACCAACATTAGTAACCTGAAGTCAGAGGGAGGTGCATGATGTTCCCCCGGCCAAAACCTTAGAACCGAAGAAAAAAAAAGGGGAAACATAATACTATTGGATTACCCAGTAAATACAAAAATGAATAACGATATGAACATAACCTCCAGGACATCTAGGATCCCTCAACCGGCAAGGCTGAGGTCTCCCGAATGGACCCTTCGGGACCCGCTTTGGAGTCCCCTCTGGTTCCCTAACACATAGTTCAATCTAGGCCAGTGGGGACTGCCACAATATACTAAACCAAAGTACAGTAAATAAATGCAAAGGGTTATAAAGGACACCCTGCAGAAGGTCCACCCCCCGCCTCCCCCCGAGAGGAACATGTCGGGGGGGAGGAGGGTGACAGAACCAACCACAGGTCGCCCCAATAAGAAAAAAAAAGAAACATTTTTAAGCTTAAGATGTAAGAATCACCAGTTCCGGAACAGTAAACATTGAGCATAACAGAGACCTAAGAATCGCCAACCCCAATGAATATCAAAAAGGAGGGACTAAGCTCAAAAATCAAGGGGGGTGGGAGTCTTTGGCTCGCTTTTGTTGTTGCCTCCGCCACAATGGAGGAATGGGGCTCTGAGGCGATGGCCTCTTAGAGGAGCCTACGTTCTTTTGAGGCAGAGTAGAGGAGGATTCCAGGGAGATGAGGTTGAGCCCAACAAGCAGATTTTCCACTTCTTGGAATGTAGAAAACCCGTATTTCTTGCTTTTGTGAATGAAAGACAAGCGAAACGGGAAAGACCACCAGTATTTGATGTTTGACTTGGTAAGAACTTCCAACAGAGGCTTCAGGGATCTTCTCTTCTGGATGGTATATGGAGACAAGTCCACGAAAACTTGGATGGAGTGACCTTGAATTGCGAGATTAGAGGAGTTCCTGGAGGCCTTCATGATCTCTTCCTTTACCCCATAAAAATGAGGTTTCACCACAATGTCTCTAGGGAGACCATCCGACCTCGGAGGCTGGAGTGCTCTGTGAGCCCTGTCTAGTTCAAAGCGGTGCTCAGGGATACCTGGAATGGTTACCTTAACAAAATCGCTCAAGGCCGCTCGGACATCAGTGATATTCTCAGGGAGACCCCTAATTCGAAAATTATAGCGTCTAGAGCGATTTTCCAGGTCGTCTATTTTAGATAAGGCAGACTCCAATTGATCCTGGAGGTCCTGGATACGTGCTGTGTTCTGGTTAATTCTAGAAACCGATTGCTCTGTTTTATGTTCTATTGAGTCTATTTTGGACTCCAAACCCTGAAGGTCAGCTTGGATAACAGAGGTAATTTGGGAGGCTGTTTGGGCTAGGCCCTTAGATAGCATTTTGGAAAAAAACCTCCATCATCATCTGAATGTCAGAGTGAGGTACCTGGGTTTGGGGGCTGGATAAGTCCGACAGAGGATTGCCAGGAATTTGCTCTTCAAGAGGTGTAGTAATGAGTTCATCTAATGTCCATTCCAATAGAGAAATCGGGGACGCTGGGGAGAGGATCTGGGCCATGGTTTGGGCTCCAGGGGGGGGCCCTGGAGAGGGTAGAAACTGAGATCCTCCATCCGAGCCAGCCTCCATCTCCTCCATACCCCCTATGAGTGGTTGGGCCCCTGGGGGAATCTGTGATCCCTTTGAAGCTGGGGTGTCAAAGCCCGGTTGACGAGATAGCTCGAACCTGACTGTGCACAAGTATGAGAAGTGACCCAAAAGAATGTAGAAATGGGCCTGATCACAAAAGATAGATATAATGAAAAAAATATATATATGACTTAAAGTGAAGAGGGGACAACCCTGAGCAGAGCTGCCAGTTGGAAACAGTCTGCTCTCTGGAGGATTCTGGATGTTCCAGCAACCTATAAGAATCAATGAGGAGGCCTGTTAACTGCTGACAGTATCAAGTACAGTGAGAATGAAGGGTAGTAGGCCCAAGCCACGGCCTAAATTAGGAGCCCCTGCCCCAGGGATCACTCACTCCATCCGTTTGGTCCCACTGATCCTATGATCCTTTGAGAAGGTTCCACTGGCTTTGAATAGGGTTATCGCTGATCCTGAGCTGTCCCAAGAGCCTCATAGAGCAGGGCCTCCCTGATCCTCCACCTTTAACGTGACGGCGGTAATAGTAGGCCCAAGCCGCGGCCTCGATTATGGGATCGGAGCCGTGCGTGGCGCCCGCAAGTAAAGTAGCGGTTCCTCACCTCCCCACAAGCATCCCTGTAGCTGCTACCTGCTCCTGGGCTACATGAGTGGGTAAACCGAGCTCCGCTGCAGGGTAAAACAGTTGCGGATGGCCGAGGGGAACCGGAGCTCCAGGCTCACACAGCCGCCATGGAAGCTCCGCACATGCGCACTCTAAATATTTTTTTTTCTATTTTTTTTGGATATGTATTATAGCAAAAAGTAAAAAATATAGTTTTTTCTTTAACCACTTCCTTACTGGGCACTTAAACCCCCCTCCTGCCCAGACCAATTTTCAGGTTTCAGCGCTGTCGCATTTTGAATGACAATTGCGCGGTCATGCGATGTTGTACCCGAATAAAATTTATGTCCTTTTTTCCCCACAAATAGAGCTTTCTTTTGGTGGTATTTGATCACCTCTGCGGTTTTTATTTTTTGCACTATAAACAAAACCAAGAGCGACAATTTTGAAAAAAGAACAATATTTTTTACTTTTTGCTCTAATAAATATCCAAAAATTGAAAAAAAAAATATTCATTGGGTTTGGCCAATATATATTCTTCTACATATTTTTGGTAAAAAAAATTGCAATCGGCGTTTATTGATTGGTTTGCGCAAAAGTTATCGCGTCTAGAAACTATGGGAATTGATTTATGGCTTTTTTATTATTATTTTTTTTTACTAGTAATGGCGGCGATCTGCGATTTTTATCGGGACTTTGATATTGGGGCGGACATGTCGGACATTTTTGACACTTTTTTGGGACCAATGACATTTATTCAGCGATCAGAAATTTAAATGTCCACTGATTACTGTATAAATGTCATTGGCAGTGAAGGGGTTAACCTGCAGGGGGCAGTGAGGGGGTTAACAATGTTCCCTGGGTGTGTTCTAACTGTGGGGGGGATGGGCTGGCCGGGACATAACAGATCTAACTGATCCCAGTGACAGGGATCAGTAGATCTGTTTGTCCCCCTCTCACAGAACGGGGAACCGCCCTGTTTACATCAGCGGTTCCCCGTTCTACAGCTTTGCAGGCGATCGCGGGTCAGGAGCGGACATTGAGTCCACCCGACCCGTGGGCACGCCCACGCAGCGAGTCCGCTGAGTGCGTGCAGGGGGCGTGTAAAGGGGCGGACGTCCATGGACGTCCACCCGGAGATTCAGATCCGCGCTGTAGACGTCTTTCGTCTATAGCGCGGATCTCTAGTGGTTAAAAGTGTTGCTCTTTTTTTGTTAATAGCGGTGATCAGAAGTGACGCAGAGGGGATCAAATACCACCAAAAGAAGGCTCTATTTGTGGGAAAAAAGGACATCAATTTTGTTTGGATACAACGTAGCTCGACCACGCAATTGTCATTTAAATGACACAGTGCCGAATCGCAAAAAGTGCTCTGGTCCTAATGTGGGAAATCCTTTCGGTCCTTAAGTGGTTAATAAATCTATCACACGACCTGTGTCTCTCTGTTCCTGTTTGGCATTTCTTGTGGCAATTGATAAATGTCCCCATTAATGTTGTGAACTCACCCTCCAGGGCCCAAGCAGGCTCTTCCTCAGCCTAGGCTTTAGATTAGACAGGTGCACTGCCAACAAATGTTTGTTTTCGTCTTATTTGTTTTTTGTTTTTTTCCAGTTTTTCAGGTCATTCGTCAAAATTCCTTATTTCGAATAAATTTGTAAATTTGAATATTCATAAATTCCAAAAATAAGTTCAAAAACCCAAAAATTTGAAAACCCCAAATAATAACTAACTAACTAATAATAATTATTACTAACTATTAAATTATAGGTATTGGAGTTTCCTTTCAAATTTGGCTGTTAGTGAATGCAACGAATACGAATTTATCCAAAGTTACAAATTATTTGAAATAATGAATGCCGCATCTAAACTAAAGGGACGTAACAAATTAATAACAAAAAAAAAAAAAATAATAATAATACATTTTTATTATTATTACTATTTATTATTATTAATTTGTTACGTTCCATTTGTTTAGACGTTTAGATGTGTGCATTCACTAACAGCCAAATTTGAAAGGAAACTCCAATACCTATAATTTAAAAGTTAGTAATAGTTATTATTAGCTATTATTAGTGTTGAGCAAACCCGGACTGTAACGTTCGGGTCTGTACCGAACTTTCGGGGGTCCGTGGCACGGACCCGGACCCGGACATTTAAAAAATCGTTCGGGTTCGGTCCGGGGTTCTGCTATTTTACTCCACGTGTTGAGAAGCTGCAGGGCAGCCAATCAACAAGTGTTTCACTGGTTTGCCCTTAGAAGCCATCATAGCCATGCCTACTAATGGCATGGCTGTGATTGGCCAGTGCATCATGTGACCCAGCCTCTTTATAAGCTGGAGTCACAGTGCTGCAGTCACATGCTCCTTGGGTTAGTGTAGGGAAAGGAAGCTGAAAGCTTGAGGGACAGATTTGAGACATTTTAAGACCTGATCCTGCATCCTGAGATAGATTACTTTACTACTGCTGTCTGTGCTGTTGCTCTGAGGACAGTTAGCATAAATTAGAGATTTCACATACTGCTGCTTTGAGTTGCAGATCAAGCTCTGCATAAAACAACGATCGCTACGATCGTGCTCAACGATCAGATTGTTGGGGGAATTTGAGATTTCAAATACCGCTGCTTAGAGTTGGAGATTGCAGATTAAACTCTGTCTAACGAAATGATCGTACGTTCGTACACAACGATCAAATTGTTGGGGGAATTTGAGATTTCAAATACTGCTGCTTAGAGTTGGAGATTGCAGATTAAACTCTGTCTAGCGAAACGATCGTACGTTCGTACACAATGATCAGATTGTGGGATTGTACACAACGATCATATTGTGGGAGTAATTTGAGATTTCACATACTGATGCTTTGAGTGATCTGACTGCACTAGGTAGAGGCTTCTGCTTAGAGGGACAGATTCTTGTTCCAAACCCATTGCCTACTCCTATAGGGCCAGCTGTTGCTGTAAGTGACACATTATTTTTCAAAAAACATCTCCATC
>BLSH010504554.1:52002-64145 GCA_018402905.1 Glandirana rugosa
TTTGTAAACACTTAATCATTTAAGATTTTAAGCATTTAAACTTTTTAGACTTTTAAACATATAGACTTTTATTCTTACTTTTAGACTTTTAAGTTTTCTTGCTTTTAGGCTTTTATTCTTGCTTTTAGGTTTTTAAAGTTTTGGGTTTTTAAGTTTTATTATTGATCTCAACTCGCTTGGAGACCTTCAAGCCCAAGACGACCAGGCAGCTTGAAGTCCTGTTTCAGGCCCAGGCCCAGGCCTGCCTTGGGCTTGCTAGCGTGCCTGTTGCTTGGGATATCTTTAGTTACCCCTGGGCTTGAAAATCCGTGTTTTTAACGACATTGTTTCACTTGCCCTACCCTTACCCCCATTTTACTTCCTTTTGCAGCCCTCTAGGGCTTTCCAGGACTTTGTTACAGCAATTTTTGTGCCTAAAAGTTCGGGTCCCCATTGATTTCTATAGGGTTCGTTGTCCGTGCGATCGTTCGGGTTCCGTCCGGACCCGGACCCGGACTTTGTCCTGAAGTTCGACGGACCAGCAGAACCCGAACTTCCAGAGGTTCGCTCAACTCTAGTTATTATTTTGAATTTTTGGGTTTTGAAATTTTTGGATTTTCGTTCTTATTTTCGGATTTTCGTTCTTTTGAATTTTCAGATTTTCATTCTTATTTTCAGATATACAAATTTTCAGATTTTTCAAATTTACGAATTTTAGAATTTACTAATTCACAAATGTTTGAATTTATGAATTTACAAATTTTCGAATTTCCAAAAAATTTGTAAAACGAGTTTTAGTTCATTTGAATAGTTCCGAATTAGCAAATTTTTCGGATTTCATCAAAAAACAAATTCGGAATGAAACAAATTGCACATTTCTACTTTTAGATTTCTCCCTGAAGCTGGCAGGTCTTTCAGGCACCTTCTTTCCTAGTCCAGAGGGCCTCCAGGATCCCCGTCTCATAGTCCAGGGGCTTCAGAAACCTGCTGCCTTAGTCCAGGGCCTCCAGACGTTCCCTCTCCTAATTTGGGACCTCCTAATCTGGATAATGGGGTACAAGGAAGATACTCTGGACCACCCCCTCACCTAGTTCAGTATCTCCCAGAGAGAGCGATTCAGCACAAGTGCGCCTGTGTGGTCTCCTACCTATTTGATTCCCCAGTATTTGGCAAACTATGCAGCAGGCAATGCCTGTCCATTACACTTGATTGGGCGGCAGTGAAACCCTTAGGGCAGAAGTTTCCCAGTGCGGGTGGTGGTGGAATGCCTGGATGCATCACCCGGGGCATGCACCTCCCCCCCCCGCCTCCCCCCTAGTTTCGGCCCTGGGATTTTGTATACATTTCTGAGCTTTTTTATGCCATAGCTCTAATATACTTCCTTTTAGTCTCTGTCCTTAAAGAAGCATAGGCCATCCTAATTAGGGCCATTGTCTTGCACCTTCATAGGGCATATGCATGTCCATTAGCACTTTAACTACATACTGAATCTGATACCTGTAAAACTAGAGATTTAAAAGTACTCAGATTACTGTGGAACCAGTAATGCTACCAGGGAAAGCAGGTGTGTTCCTCATTTATCACACTACATTTGATCAAGAGTACAAAGCAAAAGATGTGACTTTCAACAGTGCATAAAACAGTGCATGTTATGCTAATTTCTTCTTAATGTAGTTCTAAAGGCAGTGAGGCTTGGGAACAAGCACATACAGTGCTCTAATAGCCAGAGGCCTGCTATGGAGCCGGGGGGGGGGGGGGCAGAAGGGACACCTGTGCGGGGCACAGTGTTGAGGAGGCCAGGTTGGGAGCTTCAGCTCCTCCTGTATCTTGGTGACAGGACCAAAGCTTTTATCTTCTGTCCCCACCTGCTGCCCCCCAGTGTCTGCCCAAATCTAGTAGCAGCATTGTCTGCATTTTCCTCTGGCTTCTGTCTCCACCCCTGGCTCAACCAGCATTTCTAAGGATTTTGAATTATTGGATCTGTCCGGGTCTAGTTTCAGGATTTTCTCTCGGCTTCTGTCCTTGCCCACCTGCAGCACTTCCCTAGAGCCTTACAGGTGGTGGGTGGGGCAGAAGTGATGGAACATGCTGGGACTACACCCACTCAAATCTAAGACCGTTAAGGATTACAGGTACTGCGATTATGTTCTGCTAAATATAGCTAAGGATATAATCACTGTGGGTTTGATTGATCTCATATACTCAGTGGACTTTTTTAATCATTCTTAGTGATCTTGTGCTATTCAATGAATTATGTTGGAGTCAATGCATTTTCTTTTAGCTATTAGGGAATATTTACACTTGTGGTTGGGGGACAGTAAAAACTTATGGCTGAGCTTCATTTTTACCACCCCTTGTCGCTCCTCCCCTCTTAAGCTGCAGAGGCAGCAGCTGGGGGTGTACAGATGCCATGGTCGCAATGATTTGATTTGCAGCAGAAGCTATACCCCTCTCACTTTCAGCATGCATTGCCATCTGAATAAGTATGCATGAATAAGGCCTTTTGGCAATGTCAAGATGAATAAACTCCTGCACATGCATAGGAATGGCATCATCTGGGCCCACCCAATGAAAATGGCTATAACGAAGTACCCTGAAGCCAACCAGACAAATGTCAGCATCTAACTGGTAGTTCCAGGACATTCAGCACTGCAAATATGAGTATAGTTCCGCTTTAAGGTTTCCTGCATTGTTACTGGATACAGTTTATTCTTTTTAAGTGTGTTAGTCTGCACTGTCTACATTACTCCTGACCCTTGCACTGTGTGTTAGGCACTAATGACCTAGAGTAGAGTAGGTTCAGGTTTTATTTAACCATACCCCTTCAAGTCCCTCTCACTCACATCATTACATCACTCAGTGTGCCCATGGGTGCCTTAGGTCTTTCACACACCTAGCAGCAACCCTGCTGAGAGGAGTGACTGCAGAGTCACTCCCATCAGAAGGAGCAGGCACCTCGATAGATGATAGAGAAAGGATTTTGCTCTTGCCTCCCTCCAAAAGCAACCTTCTGTGGGCAGGAGAGGGAGGACTCCTGCTGAGAGCACAACTGAGTCTCAGTGCGGTGCCGCTGGGGAGTGAGTGAAGACTGCCCTTCTTCCTGTAAGGAAAGACAGGAACAAGGGCAGTCTGTCCTCAATCCCCAGCAGCACATATCACATGACTGGAGAGGGGAAGATGTAGAAGCTGCCTCCATTCCCAGTGGGTGACACTCTGAGACAGATGGGGGGGGGGGCAGTTTGCCATCTTCATCCGATTCTGTCCCCAAAAACAGCGGATGGGATGACAGTCGGATGGAAATTGAAATGTGGTCTGTTTCCATCTCACAGCCCCATAGAGAACAGTGGGGCTGTGTCCGTGTCTACTCTGCATAGCACTGGTTCTATAAGCCCTATTAATATTGTACATGAACAGGGAAAAAGAAATTGCATATGCTGGTGAAAAAGTCTTCTACAAACTCCAGTAGCAGTAATGAAAGAAAATGTTCACACCACCAAGCTGTTCTCCATAATCACTTTGTTTTAAATCACCGAAGTACTAATGTGCCTTACACTACAAGCACTTAATCATAATTAAAATGAAAATCAAATCAAAATATGAAAAAATTAAACCTTTCTGGCCAAGCAAACAAAAGGCATGTAGGTGCCCCCAAGACAGTCTGTAAATACAGCATAAAACATTTATTCCTTGTATCACCAAACTACATACAAATTAAAAAAAATATATGGGTGTCAGGTCCGAGCATTCCTAGATGAACAGTTTCCTGGAAAGTGGATTGGTCGCCGTGGGCCAGTTGAATGACCCCCAAGGTCTCCCGATCTGACCCCCTTAGACTTTTATCTTTGGGGTCATCTGAAGGCAATTGTCCATGCTGTGAAGATACGGGATGTGCAGCACCTGAAACTACGGATACTGGAAGCCTGTGCTAGCATTTCTCCTGCGGTGTTGCTATCAGTGTGTGAAGAGTGGGAGAAGAGGGTTGCATTGACAATCCAACACAATGGGCAGCACATTGAACACATTTTATAAGTGGTCAGAAACTTGTAAATAACTCATGAAAGAATAAAGTTACGTTAAAGCACACCATTGTTTTTCTTGTGAAATTCCCAATAAGTTTGATGTGTCACATGACCATCTTCCTATTGAAAAAACAAAAGTTGGATTCAAAATGGCCGACTTCAAAATGGCCGCCATGGTCACCACCCATCTTGAAAAGTTTCCCCCCTCACATATACTAATGTGCCACAAACAGGAAGTTAATATCACCAACCATTCCCATTTTATTAAGGTGTATCCATATAAATGGCCCACCCTGTACATTCAGGTTTAGCCCCCTTTCACACTGAGGTAGTTTCAGGCATTTTAGCACTAGAAATAGCGCATGTAAAGCACCTTAAAACTGCCTCCCTGTTATGTACCTGATGGGAGACTTAATTGACGAGATCACCCTCTCTTAACACTCCAGCCCAGGCCCCTCCAAGAATGGAACAGAGGAGGCCAGGAGCGTAATTGTTGGGAAGCCAGAGTCATCAACATGCAGGTAACGAGGTACAGAATCAGCAGACAGAAGGGTAGTCACAGGATAGCCAGGGTCATCAGATAAGCCAATTTCAAAAACGGGGTATTTAGGAATCAGGGTACAGCTGAAGACCAGTCAGCAATGACATACTGTCAGTGTCTCCTTTAAATAGGCCATCTGGCGCCAAGATACCTCATGCGTGCACCTGTCCTAGCGCACGCAACCCCACATGCATGCGCATTCCTATGCACCCTTCTTTGAGGACCCACGCGCGCATACACACCTCTGATTATCCTACCTCTTGCAGGGATTCCCTGACACTCACATTCATTGCAATGGGTGCTTTCACACCCAGGCACTTGTGGGACATTCAGAAAAGTCCTTCAAGCAGCATCTCTGGGACGGATTGGGAGTGCTGTAAACGCTCCCAAAAAGGGCCAGTAAAATGCAGCTAAAGCGTTGGTAAAAAGACTGTCGATTTATCGCTTTTTTGCCGGCAACTCAGTGAGAAAGCAGCCTTAAGCCCTGTACACATGGTGTGACGGTTGTACGATCGCTTGTTGTACGATCATCCAACCGTTAGTACACGCAATTAGAAAAGCCGATGTGTGACAGTTGTACAACTGAAGTTGGATGTGCAGACTAGAAAGCTATGGTTGTATAACAAGCGGTCGTACGACTGTTGTACCGTGTGTACAGAAAAATTGGTCCAATAAGTTGTATGAGCAAAACACGCATGCTCAGAAGTCAGGAACGCTCGGAAGTGTCCGTTTGTGTAAACCTACGTTCCTAATTCACAAATTACATTCACCTGCTCAGCACGTTAGGCTTGGTCGTACGATCGCTTAGTGCATATCAGTACGCGAGATACAACAGCCGACATACGATTTTGGACATCCGGTCGTATGACCTTCGCATCATGTGTACAAGGCTTTAGGGAGCAGTAATCATGAATGGGTATTTCTTTTTGGGCATTGGTATACACTGTTCTCAGAAAAAGGTTTTCTACTGAGCAAGAAGGGCAGTTGAGACAATGTTTGAGTTTGAAGTCCGTTGCTGATTTGATTTTATCCTGATCCTGGCTTCACTGCATAGTGAGTTGCTGATCTTAAACATGCAGGACAGCAATTCCTATTTTTTGTGTTTGTTGCTGAAACGTTTTTCCAGATCAATGACATCTTAGGTAGAAAAAAAGTGTATAAATATGACAGTTCCAAAACCCTCATTTCTGCTCTCATTTCTATTCCCACATGTTTACTTTAATAAAGCATGAAACTGGGCACAAGAGACAGAGTGCTAGATGATAGGAGGGAAAAACACAGAGCTGACCTTATTACTGCTCCTTTCCTATGTAATCACAAGCTGGAATTGTCCATGACCAAGCTAAATTGCTTTAGAGATGAACTAAACTCTATGTAAAACAAGCCTATTATATAAAGTAATATTATTCACACAAGACTGCAGTTCTTTTTCTTCAAAATTGTTTTTGTAGCATACTTTTTTATTATTTTGAAAATCTGTGCACTGTGCACAGATCTTTGGGTCCTGGGGGCTATTCCAAATTTTAAACCCACTTTTGTCCAGGATGAACTTAAAGTGATTGTAAAAATCACCTTGTAAAACAATCCATTCAGTTTAAAATAGAAATTAAAGGCAAAACATTTGTGTATAGATATAAAAGAAATTATGAATACCTTTTCTTCCCTCTGTTCTCAGCTGCATGGGAGCTGGGGGGAGGAGAAACAACCGCACATTGATCTTCCCAGTGAAAGGCTGTGCGCTGGACAAGCCTGATCATTGAAGGAGAGCAGGCGAACTGACGACGCTGTGCTCTCCTGCTTAGTGTGGTCAGTTTTTAATGGGAAAGCAGAGGGACTGACAGGTACACCAGGGATTTCACACAAAGGAAGCAATACAAAGTGAACAGGATACTTTTTAATACAAGTACATGGTACAGAAGGCACATGTCAGAAATATGAAGTGTTGGGGTAACAAACACTTTAACTTTGAAGTCAGGGGGGCAGGTCTCATTGAAGGAAATCGGATTAATCGTAGAAACACACAGCACTTGCACTTCAGCTTAAACTACAAAACATTGAATGAAGATGGTATGAAAATGCTGGTATTTTAGGTTAGTATGGTTACAATGCTGTTTCTGCATCAGCACATTTTTATTGGGCAGGTAGGGCAGTTCAGACTTAGTGCTCGCTTACACTTGCTTTTGCTTCAACGCACATTAAAGCCCCTACTGCTTCAACATGCTTTTATGATGTGTTTTGGAGACTTCGTGGTGCTTCGATGAGGCTTTGGTGGTGCTTCGATGAGGCTCTTTTGAAGCTTCGTTGAAAATTGGCCGATGCCCTGTGTGTTGATATCTCACACCTGCAAGTTCTCCAAACAAAGCGAAGCTAAAGCTGAATTACAACCTCTGAAAAGCCGCAGGTGCCTCAAGCGAGCTTCAAACAAGCTTTGTTTTAAACTTCTATTGAGGCGTTGAAGAGGCTCTGAAGCATGGCTAAGGCTAGACGGGGTATAATTTTTGACACAAAGCTGAAGCGCAGCAAAGCCAACGCAAGGTGTAAACAGGACTGTAAGCTAACCATTTTATTTAGTGACATGGGCTTTGACTGGCATTAAGGAAGCTTTAACAAATTTAGGTATAGCACAAAAAATAGCAGAAAAAAATCACGGACAGGTTAAATGAGATGAATCTAAACGCAAAGATTTATCTGTATGCAAAACCCTTAACAGAGTGAGCCAACATTTTTTTTTTCGTTCAATAGTTTTTATTAGTATTTTTATCAAGTAAATCAATAGTCGTAGAGAGAAACAACGTACTTTAGTCTTATACTGGTTAAGGGGTGGAGATCTCCTAAGGAAAGTATACACGTAAACACAAAACATTCGCCAGTGAGATAAGTTTTGCGAAGTCATTTTCAAAGCTGGTTAAATCTAAACGGGTTCTTCCTCACGGCTCCAGCCATCCCTTATGGGATCAAACTGTGACTGGAGGGGTGAAGCAGTCTGTTCTTACACTTTCACCTTTGAGGTTTGCAGTTGTATTGGTACATACGACAGACAATGGACATTAGAGTAGTTTCAAACAATAAAAAGTGTCCAATAACAATGCATAATGTTATCTAGTGCAACATATCATAATGGATTATAGAAAGATCGATGGACAATATAGTAGTTTCAAACTTTGAGAAGTGTCCGATACACTACAAAGTGTTATCTAGCTCAATTATCACAATATATCTGAAAGGGATCAGAGCTTAATGATATTGGTTGGAAACCACTTTACCTATTTGTCTTTACTTGGATTGACGTCATAATACCATATACGCCAAGGTGACCATTGCTTGAGTAGTCTTTGTGATTGCTCTACGGAGAGGGCCGTCATCTCGTATGAATAATGTGTGTCTGTCAAGGTAAATACTTCTGTTGTGGGGGGAGCTGGGGATTTTTCCAGTTTTTGGTTAAGGTGAGTCTGGTTGCCAAGAGTATGTGGGTAATTGTATATTGTGAACATTTAGGGAGAGTATCTGTACCTAGGGATAGAAGAGTGAGGCTTGGACTTGGTGAGGTATTTACTTGAGTAATGTTGGAAATGATAAGGAAGATATCTTGCCAGAATTTTTGAATTTTTGGGCAACTCCATAGTATGTGTACGATGTCACCTTTCCCTCCACAGTTTCTCCAACATTTGTTTGAGAGCTGCGGAGTGAAGTGAGAAAGTTTGTCAGGGGTTAAGTACCATCGTAACGTGATTTTTGTGGAAAGTTCTCGTAATGTAGAGCAGCAAGTAACTTTCAGAGTTATTCTTAATGCTGTTAACCATTGTTCTTCGGTGAAAGATTGGCCTAGCTCTTTTTCCCATTGTAGAAATGGGCGAGACTTGTGAAATACCCATTTTTGTTGGAGTAAATTGTAAAACATGGTGATTCCTTTTTGGTGCGGGCTTTTGGATATTAAGTAATGCCAGGATTGGGCATGGATTTCTTGTTTAATAACTTTGATTTGGGAGAGGCAGTGTCTGATTTGCATATATTTGTATTGGTCTTGTGGTGGGAGTCTGAATTCACTTTGGAGTGTTGGGAAATCTTTGAAAATGTTGTTTTGATATAAGTTGTGTATAGATTTGATTCCATTATGTATCCATGTGGTGAGGGATATTTGCCCTATGAGAGGGTTTAAGGCTGTTAGTGGGATTTGTAGGGGATTGCTTGCTGGGAATTGTTCAGCTTCTTGATTCAGGGGTTTCCATGCTTTGATCGTTACTTGCATGGTGGGAGGAAGGTAGGATGGAGTACATGCTCCTAGTAGTGATCTATATAGCCACTCAGTCAATGGACAATGAGGGTCATATGAGGCTTCTTTTCTGCCCCAAGTCATTAGTGGTGATGGTGAAAACCATTCCCTAAGTTGGGTCAGGGCAGTCTCTGTGTAGAAGTCGGCGAAGTCAATATATCCTATTCCCCCATGTGATCTGTTTTTAATCAATTTATGATGTGCACATCTAGCTTTTAGACCGTTCCAGACAAGTTTGGATAGTATGGATTGTAATGATTTGAAATAATTAGATGGGATTGGGATTACTAAGGTCCTGAACAGGTAGATTATTTGGGGTAGGTGTATCATCTTGAACGCTGCTAGCCTCCCTGACCATGAGAACTCATGTTTGGTTATTTTTTGCATTTCGATTTGTATCTTATTTCGGATAGGGAGATAGTTAAGCTGGAATAGGGACTTGGAGGATCTGGCCAGTTGTATGCCTAGGTAGGTTATGCTAGTATCTGCCCATACATAGGGGTACTGACATTGGAGGAGGATTCGTTTTGTGGTGTCAATTCCTATGTCTAGGATATTTGATTTGGTTTAATTAGCTTTGTAGTAAGATACCTCTCAGAACCATTGTAGTGTTTTTTGCACTTCTGGAAGGGATGATGTTGGGTTAGTTAAAATTAGGATGACGTCATCCGCAAAAAGGCTGATTTTATGTTGGTGGGAGTGGATATTTAGTCCGGTTATTTTGGAATTGGATCTGAAGTGCTCAGCCAGGGGTTCTATGACTAGGTTAAAAATCAAGGGGGATAGTGGACATCCCTGTCTTTTACCATTTGTGATTTGGAATGGTTTGGATAATAGATTGGAGGTGAAGACCTGTGCCGATGGGTTGGTGTATAATGCTAGGATCGCTTTGATTATGTGTCCAGTGAATCCAAATTTTTTTAGGGCCAGGGCCAAGTAGTCCCAGTTAACCCTGTCAAACGCCTTCTCTGCGTCTAGGGAAAGAAGCAGAGAAGGCGTTTTGGTAGTATTTGCGTTGTGAATTATGTTAACTAACCTTCTTGTGACGTCCGAGGTCTGCCGACCTTTGGTGAAACTGGATTGGTCTATATGTATCAGTGTTGGCAGAATGTTTACTAGTCTGCTATTATTTTGGCGTAGATTTTAAGGTCTAAGTTTAAGAGGGATATGGGGCGGAAATTTTGTAGTGTTGTCAGGTCTTTGCCCGGTTTTGGTAAGGTCTCCACCATTGCAGAGAGCATTTCTTTCGGAAAGGAGGAGGAGGATGCAGCAGCATTGTACAGTTCACATATATATGGGATAATATGTTTGTGGAATGTTTTGAAATATTCTCCTGTTAGTCCGTCAGGGCCAGGGGATTTTAGGTTGGGTAACTTTTCTATAGTTTCTTTAATCACTTCTGGGGTGAAAGGTACGTTTAGGGATTCGAATTGGTTTGTCGATAGTTTAGGAAGTTTAATCTGATCAAGGAATGATTGTATTTCTTCCTGGGTAGGTTGGTAGGTGGTCTGACTATCGGTCAGATTGTACAATTTGCCATAGTATGTGCTCAATGCATCAGCAATCAGTTGGGGATTCAGTCATTTCTCTCGTGTAGTGGGGTGGAGTAGGTATGCGATTTTACTCCTGGCACGGTATCCTTTAATTCGGAGGGCCATGGCTTTACTGGCTTTGTTTCCGGTAGTGTAAGTATTGGCTTTAAGTTTACGTTGTAATTTTTCAAAGTTTTCTAGTAGTAGTGTACGGAGTTCGTTACGCAGTTTGAAGATTTCTGATTGTAAAGTTTGAGATGGGTGGAGTTTGTTTAGGGTGTCTGCTTTTTCAATTGCTGCCTTGAGTTCTGTTATGCGCTGCATCCTTCTCCTTTTCATTTTTGAGCCAAGTTGTATAAAGACACCTCTAATATAGGCCTTATGGGCCGTCCACAGAGTCGCCGGGTCGAATACAGATCCCCTATTGGAAGAGAAGAATTCTTCCAGACGTTCAGATAAGTATTTAATATTGGTGGGGTGTCGCAGAAGAGTGTTGTTCACTCTCCAAATATACGACTGGGGAGGTATGGATCTGTTTGTGATTTTTATACTTATGGGTGCATGATCCGACCATGTGACTGAGTGGATTTTTGCCGATTGGACACTTTGTAATAGCCATTTGTCAGATAAAAAGAGGTCAATTCTGGAGTATGTGTTGTAACGCGGGAAGAGGTAAGTATAGTCTCTCTCCTCCGCGTGACAACATCTCCACACATCGTAGAGGTCCTGTTCAGGATAGAATTTGTTTAAAGGCGAGTGAAATCTTTTGGGTCCAGAAGAGGAGTCCAAGTCGTAGTCGGGAACCAAATTGAAGTCCCCGCAGATTAGTAGGTGGCCTTGTTGTAAGTCTAAAATGTTTTTGTGGTGGACCTTAGAAATCTCATTTGGCGCTGGTTGGGCGTGTACAGAGATGCAATGGTGTACAAAGAGTTTTCTATTGTGCAGGTGATGATGATGTATATTCCTTCTGGGTCTGTAGTACATTGGTGCAATTGGAAAGATATAGGCCCTGATTTACTATACCTCCCAAATCTACTCCAGCAGTGTCTTAAAATAACTCCCAGTTAAAGGCAATTACAACTTCAGCTCTCACCCACTCGAGTAAAATAGCACACCTGCGAGCTCTATTTGCCTGTGAAGATGCCTCTCAGGTTAGGTGTTGATGTTGGCTGGGATTGAACTTGCAGTTGTATGCAAGTTCATTGCCCTAAAAAAAAAAAAAAAAAAACATTTCCACCCCTCTCTCTAATTGTAACAGCCTTAGCCCCAGGGCACATGTCCGAATAGAAAAAAAAAGTTTCTCTTTTTTTTTTTTTTCAGGAGCAGTGGTTTTAATAATGGTTAAAGTGAAAAAAAATATATTCCTTTAACCACTTCAGCCCCGGAAGGAATTCACTCTTTAGGACCTGAGCACTTTTTGCGATTTGGCACTGCGTTGCTTTAACTGACAATTGCGTGGTAGTGCGACGTTGTACCCAACCAAAATTTGCGTCCTTTTTTACCCACAAATAGCGCTTTCTTTTGGTGATATTTGATCTCCTCTGCGTCATTTGTGATCGCCGCTCTAAATAAAAAAAAGAGCGTACATTTTTCAAAATAACCAGTTTTTCTTCGTTTTTGCTAAAATACAAATCCAATTGTAAAAAAATAAAAATCTGTTTATTTACTTGTTTTTGGCCGATTTTTATTCTTCCTCCTATCTTTGTTAAATAAAAAATTGCAATCGGCGTTTATTGTTTTGTTTGCGCAAAAGTTGCTGTGTTTAGGGATAATGCAAATTAATTAAGATGTGTATAAGAGAC
>BLSH010504554.1:87554-103704 GCA_018402905.1 Glandirana rugosa
AGGTTTTTCTGCAGGGTTTGGACCTCTAGACGGGACTCAAGGCTCCATTCGGAGTGTATTACGGGACCCCTAAAATATGGAATCCACCGGCGTCGGTCGGAGGCCGTTTTTTATGCTGGGTAGCCTTAATAAGATGTACGCTTTAAGTTAAAAGGGTCATCTCTAACGTCCAGAGAGTTAAACTAAAATGCTGCTGGTGAGCAGACTGGGTGAAGTTGGGGTTCTCGGGAATTAAACAGGCCACCGTCGGATGTAAGGTATCGGTACCTTAGCTACCATTACGGGTCTATCAGGTTGACTCAGGGCAGATCTCCAGGTTTGGGACGTCTTTTTGGAGGCCTTTAACGGAAGGGCGCTATGGCAGGAGGGTCCAGTCAGCAATGCCGACTTGGTCCTGTTTACGGATGCCGCAGGGTCGGCGGGCTATGGTGCATATTTTCAAGGACGTTGGAGCGCAGAGCCATGGCCGACGTCATGGCATGCCGCCGGGTTGCTCAAGAATTTGGTGTTGCTGGAGATGTTCCCCATTGTGCTGGCAGTGGTAATTTGGGGCGAGGCATTTCGGGATAAGAAAGTTCACTTTCATTGCGATAACCAAGGTGTGGTTATGGCCATTAACAAGCTCTCGGCTTCCTCTCCCCCGGTGATTAGGCTGCTGCGATATTTGGTGTTGAACTGTTTGAGGCTTAATGCGTTTGTATATGCTGTACACATTCCGGGTGTTACCAACAAACTAGCAGATGCTTTGTCTCGTTTTCAGTGGAGCGAGTTTCCGAAGATGGCGCCGGAGGCAGACAAGGAGGGAGTGCCCTGTCCCCACATGTTGTGGAAGATTGCGCTGGAGTCGTCGCGGGATTGATTCAGGACTCGCTCAGCGCAGGAACTTGGGCGTCCTATGACAAGGTTTGGAAGGAATGGTGGTCATTGAGGGAAGAGGTAGGTGTTGGGGACATTGGAACGGACATGGCTTCCCTGGTACTGTATTTTGTTTGTAGCAATGTAACACAGGGGGTCTCGGTGTCCGGCATCGATAAGAAATTGGCGGGACTGGCTTTTCTGTTTAAGCTACAAGGGGAAAGGGACTTCACTAAGTCCTTCATGGTTAGGCAGGCGATGAAAGGGTACAGGAGACAGAGGCGGAGGGTGGATCTCCTTTGTAATTTTACTTGGGGTGCTGTTAGCTTTATTGGCAGTTTGTTTGTCTGCGTTTGAGGTGGCCTTGTTTAGAACGGCCTTTCTGTTGGCGTTCTACGGGGCTTTTAGGATAAGTGAACTAGTAAGCCCCTCGAAGCATGCTCCTGGCGGGATAATGCAGGAGGAGTTGAATTGTTCCGAGGAGGCGGTCCGGATTTGGATTAGGAGATCCAAGACTGATCAGAAGGGAAGGGGTGTTGCAGTGGAATTGCTGAGAGGCAATAGTGCGGACTTATGTCCGGTAAGGGCCGTGGAGCGTTTTGGAGCGGTGCGGCAGGGTGGGGACGGGCCTTTCTTGATACATGCGGATGGTTCGTTCTTGTCCAAATATCAATTCACCGCAGTATTCAGAAGATGTCTGGAGGTATCTGGACGGGTTCCTGGTGAGTATGCGTCCCACTCATTTCGCATAGGAGCAGCTACGGAGGCGTCTAGGTGGGGCCTTCCAGAGTCGGTTATAAAGCGGATTGGGAGATGGGAATGCAGGAGGTACAGGAGTTATGTTAGGCCACACCTCATCTAATGGCGGTGGGGTATCTGTATAAGATTAAGAGTGTTAGTGTTATATATGTTATGTGTTTATTCATGTGTAGTAACTTGGGACGTCCAACTCCCCTTTTTTCCTGTCGTTACAGATGCCCCCCGATGTCTCATTTGGGTTTTGGGACACTCTTATGTTTTTTGGGGGGCCAAGAGAGCGGAGGTTAGACCCAGGGGCAGGCAGTTGGGTGTTGACTTAGCACTTGGCAGCGTGAGATGGATTGGGGTCCCGGGTATGCTATGGCATAGGGTTCTCCCCGAAATTCACCGTTTTGCCAGATTGGACAGGAACCCGGACATAGTGGTGCTGCACATTGGAGGCAATGATCTAGGTTCTCGCCCCATGAGACAGATCATAAAGGATGTTAAATGGGACGTACTTAGGCTCAGGTCAGAGTTTCCGCAGATGTTGGTGGTGTGGTCTGACATAGTGGCACGCACGGCTTGGAGAGGGGCGAGGTCGGTGGAACGGTTGAACAAAGCCAGGATCAAAGTGAATAAGGAGGTGGGGAAGTTTTTTGCTCGGAATGGTGGCTTAGTGATCAGGCATGCGGAATTGGAGGTCGATACGTGGAGATATTTGAGGGGTGACGGTGTTCATCTCAATGCAGTGGGCATCGACCTTTGGAGTTTAGGATTGCAGGATGGTATACAGAGGGCCTTGCAGGTGTGGAGGCGGGCACAAGTATAAGGGGTCATACTTGTGCCGTGGTGGCGGTTGGGGTCCTTGACGAAGGTGAAAGAATGGTATATTGGTGAAATGGTGGGGACCCATCTCAGGTATGGAGTCCTCCGGTTAGTCTGGTTCCAGTTCAGATTGACCGGGTGGGTAAGGTGGTAGGAGTCTGTGGTCAGTTAGGATAGTTCTCGAGGCGGTTGGTAGCGGCTGGGGACAGAACCTAACTTAAAGGTATCACAGAGTCCAGAGTTATATGAGATGGTGTCGTCAAGGATCTGCAACTTTTCATTCTTTATATGGTTACGTTGGTGAATGTTGATGTTACATTGATGTTAAATTGTTTTGGTTTAATAAAAGGCCGAGAACGGCTATTTAACCCCATACAGTGTCTGGTTTATTTATTGAGAAAAGGAAAAGGTGGGGTAAGGTAAAGGTATAAGTTTTTTGAGCCATAGGAGATGCAGGGGTGATCTGAACTACCCTAGTCATGTGACCACCTCTAGTGGTTGCCCTTCCTAGGCAGTATGCCTAGGAAGATGAGACATCCAGCATATACCCTTCTTCAGGTAGGGGCCTGGGGGAAGAGAGCTTAACGAGGTCACACCCAAATATTTATGTCCTCTCCCAGCCTGAACCACTGTCAATAAACTTCCTAGTGGTTGGTCAGGGGGTACGTAAATATTCATAACCCAACATTATTGGATTTATGTGCTGTAACTGCTCAGCAGCAGGCAAAGACAAATGATAACACTAGGCTTAGGGAAAACCTAGTTAATAGATATACTATTGTTGTCAACAGTTTTTTATGAAGGGTTTTGAAATTCCAAAGCAATTATATTAATAATAATAACATAATGTATTAGTTGACTAGATATGGGAAGTTAATACTGCTTTAATCAATGGTATCCTAATGAAGTTGCATTGTTCTGCATTTTCCCAGATGGTACCACATAATTATAAAACAGGAGCAATGCAAAATCAATGGATTTAGTCAATGGACACACTGTGCATAGTGATTCTGTTGAAAGCAGAGAATTGTTATTGAATAAATTAAAATGCTAGAAAAATTGTTGAAATCTCAATGTGGGGATTTTCACAGCAATTAATGAAACTGTGAAACTGATGAAAATTTCATTTTGAATAAAAATATATAAAGTTTTATTGCTTACATATTAAAAACATGAAAGTACAAAAATACATAGAAAAGCTTTCCATTGCACATACAATTGCACATACAATACATAGACCGTTAAACCACATGAGTGGAGAGGTTGACGTTCAACTTCAAAAAATGGTATTCCCCATTGGTAATTCTTATACTATACATGACTAAAGATGGTTTCAGTCGATGGGGACCACCAACGCATTTCGAAAAATGTGAACAAACAGAATCTTCATCAGGGATATTATACCATTTCTGTTAACATAAGGATCAATTCAGTTATAATCTCAGTATAACACAATATAACATGATGTTACGGAAATTTCTGGTTGTGACTCTAAAAATAAAAGTTAGTTTTGCAATTGCAAGAACAGATCCACAGGACTCAATCTCTGTGTTTAAAATGTCCGTTCTGACAAAATGTATTATTACATGATATTTTATACATAGAAAGGGGTGGTGTGAATTGTTATTAGAAACTAACAAATAGAAATATATTATTAAAAGCTAGCAAATAGAATAATTGCAAAAGTAAAACATAGAGAGGGGAGGGGGGAGCAGAGAGAGAGAGCTTCTAGGAGAAAGTGTATATGTGTGATAAGTGAAGGTCACAGAACACATTGCAGCAGTGTGAGCAAAATGGAGTCTCTTGTGCTTAAATGAACAATACAGTGAAAGCCCATGTCATTTCCCTCCTTTTGTTTATTTGACACCATTCTTCTCCGCGTTACATTCAGCCAATTGCCGGTAGCTCCTGCTACGTTGGCGCAGAGAGACAGCGTCCTGTTCAGCTCTCTCCTAGCTTTCTCAGAATAATGGGTTCATCAGGGCTGGTGGACCATCTGTTGGTATAGTGGGTGATTACACAGAGGCACAGCCTGATGAGGAAGTAAATAACAAGTATGAGAAACAGGAACATCACAATGTAAACACCTAATTTCTGTAACCATGTTGCTATGCCATATAAAAAATCACCAAAACCTCCTAAACCCTTAAAGGGGTTCCATCCATCTTTAGCAATATCTCTGGCCTCATTCTGTAGTTCTCTTATCTTAGCAAGATGCCCTTTAATAATGTCCTCATTATCAGAAATATATATACAACAGTCAGTGCGAATAACCTTACACATCCCACCTTGAGCTGCAGTGAGATAATTTAACGTTAATCTATGCTCTAATACTACTTTTTTAAGCTGAGCCATTTCGTCACTTAATAAAGCTATATCAGTGGTAGTAAGGTTAATAATTTCATCTACAATTCTAGTGTAATTGTTTATTCTTTTCATTGCTTCAATTCCCCATCCTGTCCAGGAAGGGAACCATGACCATACCATGTCACCTTTAGTAAAAAGCTCTCTTTTGAACACTAAAGGGTATTCTGGACTTTGACCGGGTCGCACTGTGTCTTTGCGAACAGCCAAAGCAGGTAATAACTTCCCAATATAACATGTACCTGTATGTTAAGTGCTTCCATTTCCTCTTTCATCACTTCTCCAGTAAAATGGGTTCCTCTGTCACTCTCAATAGTTTCAGGAACTCCATACCTACAAACTATTTAATTTAAAATTTTCTTTGCTGTTGTTTTTGCATTTGCTTTGGCTACCGGCCAACTTTCAGGCCAGCCTGAAAACATGTTGATGCACACTAGAGCGTACTCATAGGTGCCTATTCTGGGCATCTGAATGTAGTCTATTTGAATTCTTTGAAAGGGGAAATCTGGCTTAGGAGAATGCTTTTGGGGAACATGGACAGGCCTCCCTGCATTGTACAGAGCACAAGTGAGACATGAAGCACAAAACCTGGCTGCAAATGCACGAAATCCAGGTGCTATCCAATAGCAGTCAGTAAGTGCCACCATCGCGCCCTTAGCAAGATGACTGACGCCATGTGCCAGTTGTGCTAAAACTGGGTACAAACTCCTGGGTAGACACCACATGTTGTCAGCGCTCCACAGGCCCTGCTGATTTTGGGTAGCATTACATTTGATCCACTTATCCTTCTCTTCATCAGGGGCCCGGTTCTGCAACTGAATTAAAGTTTATATATCCCACTGTGCTTGATGAGGGGTATCTGTCCCCGTTACCTGGGTGACCCCTACAGTGGGTGTGACTCCAAATGACATAAGGGCATCATCCTTTGCCGCTTGGTCCGCCAAAGCATTTCCTCTGGCTGTCATGTCATTTCCCCTTGCATGCCCTTTTACCTTCAAGATGGCAACTTCTGCTGGTTTATGAAAGGCCTTAAATAGCTGCTCTATGAGTTTTGCATGTCTCACTGGCTTCCCTGCCCTAATTAGAAAGTTCTGTGTTTTCCAGATAGGCCCAAAATCGTGCGCTATTCCAAACGCATATCTGCTGTCAGTGTAAACATTTCCCCTTTGATTCTCTAGGAGTTGACATGCTTTGACTACAGCACACAACTCAGCTTCCTGTGCTGACATCTGGGGTGTCAATGCTTCTTGATGTAAAATAGTGTCTGTAGTGGTTACAGCAAACCCTGTGTGTGGCTTTCCATCATCAGTGTAAAATCTGGAGCCATCTACGAATAGGTGTGTGTCACAATCTGATAAAGGCTCATCTTTTGCTGGGGTGACAGAGGCCCTTTCTAACTCCATCAGAGCCATACAATCATGAGAAAAACTCTCTGGTTCTGCATTTGTTGAATCTTCCTCATCAGTTATAGCAGTGGTTCTCAACTCCGGTCCTCGGGCCCCCCCAACAGGCCAGGTTTGCAGGATAACTGAAATACATCACAGGTGATAGAATTTTACTGCTCAGTGATTGCAGTATTCTAGTCTGCATCTCCCCAAGGTAATACTTAAAATCTGGCCTGTTGGGGGGGGCCCGAGGACCAGAGTTGAGAACCACTGAGTTATAGGAAGAAGAGTAGCCGGATTTAAAGTAACACATCGTTTTATTGTTAAATTTGATGGAGCAAAAAGAGCAGACTGGTACTTGTCAAATCTACTGGCAGACACATGTCTGGTATTTACTTGATTCATGATTTCCTGTACTGCATGTGGCACATACAGGGTCAGAGCAGAATCTAGTACAAGCTCAGTTACTTTGTCTAGCAGCAAAATGCAGGCTGCTATGGCTCGCATACAACTGGGGGAGCCTTTGATGACAGGGTCTAATGAGGCTGATACATACATCACAGGCCTCTGTTTATCTCCATGTAGCTGGGTGAGTACACCTGCAGCAAAGCCATTGACTTCATGACAAAACAACGAGAAGCTCTTTCTATAGTCAGGATGTCCAATGGCAGGAGCTTCAGACAAAATTTTAATAAGCTCCTTCATCTGCAATTCATTGTCCCATGTTAGTTTGAAAGGGTTTGTAGTGGTAGACTCATATAGAGGGGCCATAAGTTCTGATGCATTTGGAATCCAGTCCCTACAATATCCCACTAACCCCAGGAAGGCACGTAGTTGCCGTACATTTCTTGGCTTTTCAAATTTTTGTAGAGTTTTAACTCGATCTGGGGTTAGGTGACGGATTCCATGTGAAATGCAGTGACCCAGGAAGATCACTTTCTCTTGACAGTATTGTAGCTTCTCTTTGCTGACTTTGTTGTTACTGTTATGGAGAAACATGAGAAGGCTTACTATTTCTCTGCTACAAATGTCCTTTGTATCAGAACAAACAAGCAAAACGTCTATGTACTGAAGCAAAACTGTGTTTGGGTGTGAGGGGGACCAGTGGTCCAATACTTGCTTTAACGCAGTATTATATTCAGAAGGGCTACTCACACAGCATTGGGGCAATCTTGTCCATGCTAACTTTTGGGCATCATGGGTAAATGAAAAAAGGTGCCAGCAATCTGGGTGTAGGGGCACTGAAAAAAAAAGCATTTGCAAGATCAATCACTGTAAATCAGGTTCTGGAGGCAGGTATTCCACTTAGTAAAGTGCGGGGGTTGGGCACAATTGGGGTGTCTGCCTCAATTATATTGTTAATGGCTCTCATATCATGCACCATGCGGTATGTCACTTGCCCACCTTTCTTGTCTGGCTTTTTTGCAATTGGGTACAGGGGTGTATTGGCTTGGAACTTAATTGGTACAACAAACCCTGCTGCTTTCATTTGAGTGATTTGATTCTTTATCCCCTCTGTTTGAGCAATACTCAGCGAGTACTGTTTAATCTATGTGGGAGTTGGGCTCCTGGTTTAATTTTTATCATAACTGGGGTGCAGTCCAGCAGACCTACATCACATTTGCTGGTAGCCCATAAATCAGCGGGAATCACTTCCAATTGTGGTGGGAATGGTGGAACGGAGTCTTGGATTAAAAACACTCCACAGGCAGAATTTAGAACTTCTCCTAACAGACTACTGACCACTTGAACTCCTGTAGGAGTGTAATCTATGCTTGCTAAAATTTGGTTCAAAATGTCAGCTCCTAAAAGATTGGTAGGAACTGTGTCTGAAACTAACACTTTAGTGACAATTTCTGTTTGCTGTCCTAGCCTGAGTTTAACCACTTCCCGACCGCCGGACGTCTAAAGACGTCCTTGTCTTTGAGTGGGGATATCTGAATGATGCCGGCACCTACTGCATCATTCAGGTATCATTTTTTTCCACCGGCGATTCCCTGCACCATAAGAATGATCACAGTGGCAGTTCAGCCGCTTGATCGTTCTTATCGGCAGCGGGAGGGGACGCCCCCCCTCCAGCCGCCCTACGCATCACCTATGGAGATTTTTAAGTACCAAAGTTTGGAGCCATTTCCTGAGTGGGCGCAATTTTAAAGCATGACATGTTGGGTATCTATTTACTAGGCATAACATTATCTTTCACAATATACAAAAAAATTGGGCTAACTTTACTGTTCTGGTTTTTTTTTAATTCATGAAACTTTTTTTTTCCAAAAAAAAAACGCGTTTGAAAAATTGCTGCACAAATACCGCGTGACATAAAAAGTTGCAATGACCACCATTTTATTCCCTAAGATCTCTGCTAAAAAATATATATAATGTTTGGGGGTTCTGAGTAATTTTCTAGCAAAAAAACTATGATTATTACATGTAGGAGAGAAATGTCAGAATTGGCCTGGTTGCGAAGTGGTTAAGTGGCTTGGACTCAACCAAATCAGTAGAGGTCCCGTTAGGCCAACACCAGAGATAACATTTTCAGATAATAATCCTGGAAGTAAGTACTCTATATTAAACACGCTTCGGTTTGCACCAGTGTCAATTAAACAGGTTAATTCTGTTTCTCCTCCAGGATAGGGGAGTTCTTGTAAAAATACTTTTACTCTGGCTTCGGGACCATTGTCTCCCCTATTTAACATGATTGACACTGGCATGCCATTTTCCTATGCCTGATCCACTGCTTTTGGCAGAGAACTTGGATCAGCATGAGGTGCCTCTTAGCTCCTTTCCAGTCTACGGTCAGGAAGATGGCAGAATTTGGCTATGTGTCCTTCCCCATTACAGTTGTAGCATATGATTGGCCCCTGATTGCCATGATTTTTGAAATTGCCTTTGCCTCTTCCTCTTCCTTTTCCCCTCTGCTTCCCCATGTACATAACTTTGGGTTTGCTGTCTTTCTGGTTAATCCTGTTCTCTATGGATAACAGGATAGGCAGGGTGGTCTTGAATAGACATATTGCCTGCCTCAGGCCTTGCTGTGAACAACTTTTCTTTCAACTGGGGTATTAAACCATCAAGAAACCTTTGTTTTGCGAGTTGTGTAGATGGACTTGCAGTTTCTCCCTTCTTTTCTTCCTCTATTTTAAGGCCTGCTTCCTCTGCCATATCACGTAACCACCTCCAATAAGGTCCTGCTGCTTCCCCCTTCCCTTGCTTAGCATTCATGAATTCAGCATGTCTGGTTTGTCCATATATTTGGGGCAATTTTTCCTTCATTTTTTCACAAACCTTCCTTCCACTAGCCATTTTATCAAGCTTTGTGATATCTACTTCACATTCTTTAAGTATATAGCCTGACATGTTGCTTCCCACTGCTTTAATAAGAAGCTGATGAATGTCAGTAGCAGAAGTCTCATATGCTTCCTGTGCAGCACTAAGTTTGTTTGCAAACCCAATTGGATTTTTTCTAGGATCTCCCAGTCCCTCTAATGTGGCTTTCATTTCTTGGGGACTAAAAGGTACATGCCATTTAATTTGGGACTTACTGTCAACAGCATTACCTTCAAAAACTAATTGGGTTCTGACAGGATAAACTGTAACAGATTGCTCAGCGACTGGGGCAGAAGGAGTGGGCTCTCCCTTCCTTCTCTCTTCATCCTGCTGCCACAACTTGGAAATTATGGTTTGCCCCGGCAGTTCAGACTCTATCTCTCTTTCCCTGGCCAAAGCCTTAAGTTCAGAGAGATCTAATTTTGCATATGTGCTTTCCGATTTATGCCAATCATCTGTTTCTAAGATACAAGCCAAATCCCTCTTTGTAGGTTGATATGGGGCTGTTAAACCTCTGTTCGCTACTATATTGCCAAGGTCATCTTTTGTGTGTTTCATTTAATATGATTCTTGTGCTTTTGTTGATGGGTCTCTTAAAGCCAAACTGGCAGCCACATAAGGTGGGGGGTCCTCCTCTACAGCGTCTTCTGGCCAAACATAGTAAATTTGGGCAGTACCCTTATTAAAAATCTCCGTTAAGCCAGTTTCATTTGCTAATTTAGCTTCTGTCTCCCATGTGCAAGCTATTCTCCACGTTCCTTCACTTCACAGTAGTGGGCCATAATCATGCAGAAAAGTTTATCATACTTGTAAATCAAAAGTCTCTTCAGATTTTAAAGGTTTAGCTGTTCCTTTTGTCCATTCTACCCATTTATCTAGGGGCTCAGTATAGGCGGAACCATACCTTCAGTTCATATATTCTCTAGCGCTCATCTTGCGCTGGGCATTTTCTGAGGGTCTCTTACCCTTCACTCCCTTATTTAAATGAATGCCCATAATGACTGGCCAGTCTTTTCTCTACTTTGCCTATACCCTCTTGCCTCTAAAGCAAATAGTACAGCAAATCTTCAGATTTACAAGAATAGTCTCCACTTATCTACGTGGATAGAAGGGGTTTATGACAATAGACAAAACACTCACTAAGAGACCCTTGTCTCTTCTCTTTTCTGTGGGTTTTATCTGTCCCTACCATGCGCCTCTGACCCCGGCAGCCCACAAGGAGTCAACGCTGGGAACTGCAGAGGTTTATCCCTATCCACACACAGTTCAACCCGTGAAGGGGGACACAAACACATTTACACACACACACGTTACCCAACCAGAAAGGTCCGAGATTGGTCTGGTTTCCTTGAGAACCGACAGATAGGATACATAGCAAAGGCAGAAAATATTGCAAGCTTAAGGACAGCTTACCTAGCCAGCATTTAGAGGTCTGCATTCCGGTGATCCCGATCAAGGCGCGGTTCCTTCTGGAGACTCTGCCAACTCCTGGCAGGCTCGCCACTTATTGTTACGGAAATTTCTTGTTGTGACTCTAAAAATAAAAGTTAGTTTTGCAATTGCAAGAACAGATCCACAGGACTCAATCTCTGTGTTCAAAATGTCCATTCTGACAAAATTTATTATTACATGATATTTTATACATAGATAAGAAAGGGGTGGTGTGAATTGTTATTAGAAACTAACAAATAGAAATATATTATTAAAAGCTAGCAAATAGAATCATTGCAAAAGTAAAACATAGAGAGGGGAGGGGGAGCAGAGAGAGAGAGAGAGAGCTTCTAGGAGAAAGTGTATCTGTGTGATAAGTGAAGGTCACAGAACACATTGCAGCAGTGTGAGCAAAATGGAGTCTCTTGTGCTTAAATGAACAATACAGTGAAAGTCCATGTCACATGATATCATTGGTTACACCAGAGACACTCACACAGCTGGATATTGAACCAAGAAAACTCATGAACAAGCACAGACTCTTCATACAATGTGTTTGAATGCCTTGCACGCCATACAGGAACCGATAGATGAATATCCAATGATCAGAATCAACAGAATGTCAAATACTAGGAATGAAGAGGCAGGAAAAACATGGTGGTAGTAACTATTCACTCTAGGTGATGGAATGAAAACAATTTGTAGTAAAAATCACTTACTATGCCACTCAATCTAAGGAGTGATCAATCCCTACTCAGAATGAACTGACTTCTAGCTAGTAAAATGGCAAAAAATCACCAATAAGGTGAATAATTGTGACTAGCAGACATTCACTATAAGTGAAAGAACAAAGATAGTTGGTATTAAAATTGCTTTGGTATTACTGCCAAATCTGGGGGGATGGGGACGGAGATAAAGCCTTCCCCAGAGATGAAATAGTTTGGGAGTGATAGTACAGGAAATGAAAAATTTGCCAAAGGAGTGAATAGTTACCCGTGTGAGCTTGTGTGGTAGCTTCCGTTTCGACCTCCAAACAAGGAGGAGGGGTACCAGATGCAGGATGGCCCGTCTGCCACCTAATAGATGAGCTATTAGGATAGGCGATCGCACTGCAGGTCAACGGCAAGGAATGATGCTGATCACAGTCCCCGGCGTCTCTATATTGCGCATGCGCGATGTGGTCGTGTCACGTGCAATGGCGTCACATCCGGCTAATCCAAAGCAGAAGTCGGATGGACACATCACCATTTCCGGTTCCCCGGATGTAAACATCCAGGGAACTCGGGCCGAGGTGAAGAGACTAAAACCGCCGACACAGAGAGCTCTTCACATAGGAGCATAGACGGAAACCGGGTTCCGTGTATGCATCCCATGAGAAGGAGAGACAAAAAGGCCCCACACATAAAGTGGAGGTCTTTCTGTGCCGGGCATAGTGTAGGCACATGCTGCAGACTGGAGTTGAGCCGCAGCTGGAAGCATCCAGAGTGTAAATGCATCAGGAGAAACAAATTTAATATTAATGTTAAATCAGTAAATAGGACAATTTGCACAGTGATGTTTAGAATCAGTGCATATTGGCCTAGGAATTAAATACAACAAGAAATGAAAATGAGAAAAAAAGGAATGGTGTAAAAAGAAGATAATAATAAATAATGAATAGAGAAACTCAATGGTGTTATATACATACAACATCATAATTGAACTCCAGACAGAGGGACATCCAGGAATGAGACAATACACAAGCTTTGTCACCTCGGATGTTAAAGTATCATCCAGGGGAACAATTTGACACAGCATGTGTTGATGGGAACAACAACAATCAGTCTGTTTTTCCAGAGTTAAACCCTTCTAGAAATGGCCTAAAACTTTCGGCCTCATTCAGGCCTGGAGGTGTTGTGGCATTAAATTAACTGAACTAGCGCATTTTGCGCTGGAGCAGGACCTTATTCCACTCGCCTCCTCTAATTGGAGTATGTATATAGTCCAAAACCGTGACATTTATTTTGGGCATTTTGTTTTTGTGTCTTTTAGCAACATGTTGGCCCAGGGGTAGATACAAGTTGCCAATTTGCATGCATGTGCTTGGCCACTCGCTATCCTAATTCCTGTTGTGTCTTGCCAATGTAGAATGACCCACACTGACATTGCATGAGGTATAGCACCCATTGTGTTTTGTAGTTCGCAAAATGTTTCAGACGAAAGTTTTCACCATTTGGCAAGGTGAAACGTGTTCTTTTGCTTATCACTGGACACATAGAGCATGACCCACATTAATACGTACCCCAAATTCTACATGGGTCTACTCGCCGATCCCCTTTAATTTGCTCTGCAATAAAGCTTCCCCAATGGAACCTACTTTTTTTTATAGGTGATCTGTGGCCATTGTGCGACCAGTTTCCCAATAATAGGGTCCTCGGTCAAAATTGACCAGTGTTATAATCTTTCTCATTTTAGTATGCTCATTGGAGTAACATAGTATGACTGATAGAATCATCCTTCTTGTTTTGGGTCTTGGGTTTAAAGACGAGATCATGTCTATTAAGGTTTTGGACTCGATTAACCACTTACCGCCCCTCCCTAGGGGGTGGGCAGCGCGCCGATCTGGGTCGCGCCGTGTTGCCAGGACATGGCGCGACCCTGATCTGTGTAAAGAGCCGTGGCTCCTTAACCATGTGATCGGCTATGACCAATCACAGCTGGTCACATGTAAACAAGGAAGTGACGGTAATCGGCGCTCCTCGCCTCACACTGACAGTGTGTGGCGAGGAGCGCAGATCAGCGGGATTTCCTAACACAGAGGGCACATAGGGATGTAATCAGGGCACTGATGGTCAGTGCCCTGATTACAGTGCCAGCAACCAGTGCCAGCAGTCAGTGCCCACCAGTGCCAGCAGTCAGTGCCCACCAGTGCCAGCAGTCAGTGCCCACAAGTGCCAGCCAGTGCCAGCAGTCAGTGCCCACAAGTGCCCAGCAGGGGCACCAATCAGTGCCCATTAGTGATGCTAGTCAGTGCTGGTTATTAGTGCCGCCTATCAGTGCTGCCAATCAATGCCCATCACTGCTGCCCATCAATGCCCATCAGTGCCACCCATCAATGCCCAGCATTGCCCATCTGTGCCACTTATCTGTGCTGCCTATCTGTGCCCATCAGTACCACCTATCAGTGCCCACCAGTGCCACATATTAATGCTCATCAGTGCCGCCCATCAGTGCCACCTATCAGTGCCCATAAATGCGGCATATTAGTGCCTCATCAGTGCCACCTAATCAGTGCCCATAAGTACCGCCTCATCAGTGCCCATCAGTGCAGCCTATCAGTGCCCATCAGTGCCACCTCATCAGCACAGCACACATCAGTTAAGGAGAAAAATTACTTATTTACAAAATTTACTGACAAAAACTTTTTTTTTTCAAAATTTTCATTTTTTTTAGTAAAAAATAAAAAACCCAGGTAAATACCACCAAAATAAAGCTCTATTTGTGTGAAGAAAATGATAAAAAAATTCACATGGTTACAGTGTAGCATGACCGCACAATTGTCATTGTGAGAGTGCTGAAAGCAAAAAAATGGCCTGGGCAGGAAGGGGGTGAAAGTGCCCAGTATTGAGGTGGTTAAAGGCCTTTTTAAGGGAACTTCTGGTATATCCTCTATTTAATAACATATCACTGAGTTTATCAGCTTACTGATGGATATCCTCATGGGATGTACAATTACATCTTATATGTAAAAATTGACTGAAAGATATAGACTTCTTGAGGGGCTCCGGATGGATATTGTCGGCGTGTAACAAAGTATTGCTGGCAGTTTCCTTCCTGAAGAGTTTCCTGGTTATTTTACCTTTAGAGTCTTTGAAAATGCTAATGTCTAAGAAATCAATCCTATGTTGATTGTATGCCATCTTAAAAAAAGAGATTCATTTTGATTTATTTGTTTCAGAAAATCTTTTAACATTTCTTCAGGACCACCCCGTACACATAGCACATCATCTATGTATCTAGACCACATTGCTATGTGTCTGGTATATTTCAAAAATTGGTCATTTGATAGTAAGTTTTCTCCCACTCCCCCAGGTACAGGTTGGCATATGTAGCCACACCATGCACATCCTTTGCATTTACTGTGTTCTTTATGCCAAGGAATACATGTATAGTAGGCTGTGTACCTTTAAAGTGATTCCTTTAAAGTGGTTGTAAACCCTTACATACAATTATTGTGTGTGACTCTGGGTGTGGTTGCCACCATCCTTATTAATTATGTGTGAAAAACACAATTGCTCTTTATAGGATTTTGAAGGCAACTTCTAACAAAAAAATAAGATATAATAACAGTTATTTACTCAATATAAAAGGTTTGAACCACATATACTACATAAAATATGTGGTTCAAACCTTTTATATTGAGTAAGTAAATGTTGTTATATCTTATTTATTGGTTAGAAGTTGCCTTTAGAGTTGAGCGAACTTCTAGAAGTCCGGGTTCTGCTGGTTCGGCCGAACTTCGGGAAAAAGTTGCAGAACACATGTGTGTGAATAGCAGATGTGCAAGCATTAGCGGCAATATGAAAAGCGACAGACTAAAAAGAAGTGTTCTTCATTGAAGAACATTTCTTTTTAGTCTGTCGCTTTTCATATTGACGCTAATGCTTGCACATCTGCTATTCACACACATTGCAGAACACATGTGTATGAATAGCAGATGTGCAAGCATTAGCGGCAATATGAAAAGCGACAGACTAAAAAGAAGTGTTCTTCAATATGATATCACTGTTCTGAAAACATCTGGAAACTGTGTGTGAAGAGCGAAACCATATGCATGCTCTTCTCTATGCTGTATTTTCAAACACACTATCCAGATGTTTCAAGTGCATGTGTATGGTATCTCCCCAGTTTTAGGTAAAGTGTTCTATTCTATTTCCAGATGTATGAAGAAAAGATGTAATGTGTGAAGAACATCTGTTATGGTGCAGAACACATGTGTGTGAAAAGCAGATGTTTAATGATTGACGGTTTGAGTTAAAGTGATACACACATTTTAAAAAGAAGTGTGAATAAAAGATGTGCAATGATTGACGGTTTGATTTAAAGTGACACACACTTGAAATAATTGTGCAGAAGAAATGTGCAATGATTGATGGTTTGATTTAAAGTGATACACACATTTTAAAAAGAAGTGTGAATAAAAGATGTGCAATGATTGACGGTTTGATTTAAAGTGACACACA
>BLSH010504554.1:126396-139829 GCA_018402905.1 Glandirana rugosa
CTGAGGAAAAAACCCCTCACGTGACACAAAGTGATGGAAACCTCATAATAGAGGAACGCCAACAAGGACATAGAGGTGTAAAAAGACGGTAACCATTTGTAATAATCAGAATATCAGGAGGTTCAGGAAAATTTTAAAAAACTGAAAAAATAAAACTTGGAGGAATAGATAAAAAAGATTAAATAAAAAATAAAAACATAATTTGAGAAAGTGAAGTAAACACAGAAATTGACCCAGATTAAATGAACATTAATCTCAACTCGCTTGTGGACCTTCAAGCCCAAGACGACCAGGCAGGCTTGAAGCCCTGTTTCAGGCCCAGGCCCAGGCCTGCCTTGGGCGTGCGATCGTTCGGGTTCCGTCCGGACCCGGACCCGGACTTTGTCCCGAAGTTCGGACGGACCAGCAGAACCCGAACTTCCAGGTGTTCGCTCAACTCTAATTACAAGTAAATTAGACCCAGTTAAAGACACAAATGAAGTGAAAGAGTTTAATACAAAAATAAAAAATAAATTAGAAAAAATAGATAAGGAGGTTCAAAATAAAAAAGTCAAAAAATTTTAAAAGGACTTGGAGGACTATAAGACTAATAATGTTTACCAATGGCAGAAAAATGTGGAGATACAGGAACAACCGCAAGGAGATAATACTCCAAAGGTAGTGAAACACAGTGCACTCCCCAAAAAAGGAGTCACACCCCATTTAACTAGATCTAATGAAAATGCCACACTCAGGAAATATGAACCACATAACACCTGGTCCCAGATTCCACACAGAGGTCGAGGTAGGGGTACTACAGGGAGGGGTAGGAGCTACCCACAAGTTAGGTATGCACCTCCCCGAACCCCAAATAGAGGGGCCGGGGAGTATACCTATAATATCCCTACTGACAACCGGTACCTACCACTGGAGCCCTCATACCCCACACAATGACAGTGAAAATTATAATCATAATAATTTTTTTGGCCATCACAGGGGTTATCGAGGAGGAGGACATCAAGGAAGAGGGAGCTCATTTACCCGACCCTTTCGGGGCAGGGGGAGAGGCAGAGGGGATCCAGTACCAGCCCCCAATTCTACCAATACGCCCCAGACCATACAGACAGAGAGGATGCAGGGCAGGAAAACACAAACAATCCAAAAAAACGAAGCAGGAACACCTAAACACGGGCATATATAATTTGAGTCATGTCAGTTTGGGAAAGAAGAATTAAATATCTTGAATATAGGCCTTAAAAGCACGCCCAAACGACCACTGAATAAGTTTCAGCTTTATATAGACGTGCACAAATTTACCAGAAATCTAAATTTAAAGAAATATTTTCTGGCACACCCGGCTTACCCCATCAATAGAAAATTTACAGGGGACCCTGAGGTAAATAGTGGGTTACAAAATAAATCTACGTTCAATCCACAAAACACCAATAACTCACAAATAGAAGTGTTCAAATCCTTAGTACTAAGAGACATGGAACATCTAGTACCCAGAAAGAATGTTAACCCTAGATATATCTCAGAAGGTATCAAACAGCTGGAAGCTAGGAATGAGATCATCATACGCCCAGCCGATAAGGGCGGGGGTGTGGTCATCTTGGATAGATCGTTCTATCATCAGCAGATGAATGATTTGTTTAGTGACTCTATTATGTATAGAAGGCTACGAAAAGATCCAACTGAAATATACAAAAAACAACTGTACGCTCTAGTGGATGAAGGTTACAGGGAGTATGCAATTAACAAAAAAGAAAAACGATACTTAAGTCCCAGTTTTTGCAGAATTCCCATTATTTACACCATACCCAAAATCCATAAAAATCCAATTAACCCCCCCCCCCCCCCAGGCCAATAGTGAACGGCATTGGGTCGGTAACCGCGAGGTTGGGGCAATTCCTAGATGCCTTCTTACAACCCAGCGCAAGTCAAAGCAAAGCCTTCTTAAAAGATACCAAAGACCTGTTGAGATCCCTTATAACTATTTCTTTTAACAAAGATGACAACATCCTGCTAATTACGGCAGATGTGTCGTCATTGTATACCATAATTCAGCATGAGGACGCTATCCTAGCTCTCAATTGGGCCTTGAGTAGACGTGATGATATCACTTTCACACAAAAAACATTTTTGGGGAAAGCCCTGGACTTTTGTGTATCACACAACTACTTTTGGTACAGCAACTCTTTCTTCACCCAGCAGGTTGGCGTTACTATGGGGGCTAAATTTGCCCCCAGCATCGCCAACCTGTTCATGGCAGAGTGGGAGGACAGGGTTGTTTATGCCACACCAAGATCCCAGATGTTGTTCTACCGTTGCTATATAGACGATCTGATAGTGGTATGGAGGGGGTCCAGAGATGAAGCCATAGAGTTCATGACTAACTTGAACCATAACAACAAAAATATCAGACTAGAATACACTATTAGTGATACATCCATAAACTATCTGGATGTTACTATAGAAAGGTTAGAGACGTCCCTTAAAACAAAAGTATATTTCAAACCAACAGACCGCAACAGTTATTTGTCTATTAAAAGCGGTCATCATCCATCATGGATCAAAAATATTCCAAAAGGACAATTTCTAAGGATTCGAAGAAACTGCAGCGACCTTTCTGATTATTACACCCAATCAGAATGTCTGAAAATTAAATTTGAACAAAAGGGATACCATACAGACAGATTGAACCAAATAAGGGATGAAGTAGCAAATACCCCACGGGAGGTCTTATTGAATAATAAGGAACAGTCAGTAACAGATAACCCTCACCAATTCAAGTTCCTATCTGACTTTCACACCCAATATAGGGAGGTGGAAAGCATCTTCTCAAAACACTGGCATATTCTACAGATGGACCGACATCTAGGCCCATATTTGAAGGACTCCCCCAAGTTCATCTATAGAAGAGCCCCTTCTTTTGGGGACCATATAGTAAAGAAAATACTAGATGTCCCAGGCCCACAAAAATTTCCAGCTAAGAGATGTGGGTATTTTCCATGTAAAAAATGTAAAGCCTGTAGATGGACAAAGGGATTGAATAACCAGAGGCATGAATTTAACAACCAGGATGGTAAAACATTCTCAATAAGGGACTACATAACATGTAATACAACCCATGTCGTTTACCTGCTCTGGTGCCTGTGCGGCCTTTACTACATAGGACGCACCAAAAGAAAATTAGGGATCAGAATTGGGGAACATTTAGCAAATATCAAAAAAGGCTTCAAGGACCACAATGTCTCGCTTCACTTTAGAGAGAAACATGACAGAGACCCTTCGGTGGCTAGATTCTGTGGGATTGAAGCGGTTTACCCTCTGTGGAGAGGTTCCAATAGGGTGAGGGACCTCTCCCAGAGGGAAACCTATTGGATATACCTCATGGGGAGCTTGCATCCCCATGGGTTGAATGTGGAACTCGACATTAATGCTTTTATTAGTGATACATAATTTTCGATTAAATAACCATACACCATAACTTTTCCCTGGCAGGTAAATTGAGAACATAGGATGAGCTTGAAAAAGAATTAACGGATAGCTCAATGCCACTCAATATATCATTGGGTGGAATGGGCTACCCAATCTCCATTATCATGTCTGGAAAAATTGTCCAGAGTATACCCCTTGATGATATATCAAGGGTTGTTTTAGGGTATATCCCAGGGATAACTGTAGGAGATAACCTCAAGAAAACACCTCATAAGGTACATTTGGAACGATAGTTTAGGAATGATTGTTTAGGAGGATGAGTTAATAAACATCATGTTGAGAGAATTAACATACCCACTTTAGTTATGTATCAATTCGTTACCCCAAAGGGGTAGCCCCTTACATTAGTAGGGAGAAATGTCATGGTGGATTATTGCCCATGAGAAAAGGGTTCAGCCTTGAAGTGTAATAATAGGTACAACTGAAAAGATGAAAGGGTAATTATAGCTTTGTATACAGGTAACCGCAGACTCTCCGCGGTCGATTTTCCTTGAAGGGTTAACACCTTCATTTGAATACGATCATGGGAGGCGGGTATAAGAAGGAAGCCGTCAGTCAGTGCAGCCAATCACCAGCAGAAGTCGCTACTGATGAAACGCGTCGTGATCGGACGGCACCATTCACTCAGACAGGCCACACATCCCTTCGCTCTCTGCTGGCCGGAGACTGGGGGGATTGAAGGCACGCTAGTCCGGGACAGGGAACCGAGGACCTTGAAGGGTCGGCACCCGTTACTTTAAGGACAATTAAAGCGCTTTGGAATCAACTATCTGGTAAGCGTATGTAAACCAGTATAGATTATAACGTGAAGACCATGAAAACTATGAGTTTTATCTTGTGATTTTATGCAAAGATGTGCTTTTATGGGATTTTTTAGTGGATAAATAAAAGTTGTCAAAGATATCATGCTATGCAAGTTTTTTCACTCCCCATATGACCTACAACAAACCTGAATCCCATGAGAAGTCTCCCAAGGATACAGTGCAAGGTAGCACAAAAAGCGAGGCTAGCTAGTGCATGATAAGTGCCTAGCCACATCAGTTGGTAAGAGTCCACCTGTACTATCTACACACCTGCATGCTATCACTAGGTGCAACAGAAGATAGCTAAAAACCAACACTCAGAGATATACCCTGGTTTTACTGTGAAGTTGATTTGGGACTGTTTGGAAAGGATTGTTTCTTCACGAGCACCCCCTTCCTCTATGTTTGGACTTTTATGTTTGACATTTATGACCACATACCTCAAGTGTATGACCTGTAGCGCCGCTTATTGCTGTTCTTATGATTTATGGCAATTTATGATGTATATTTATTTATGATTTATAAGTGGCAGCTGCATTTGTTCCATTTGGAGTTTATATATTATTAGGAGAGTGGCGCGGACTGTGGATCTATTACTAGGGTTTGAGTTAGAGATTCACTATAATTAAACAAAAAACAGTGTTGGCTACCTCCTCCTCCTTCTCCACCACCACTTCCACCTACACCGCCATGGTCACGGCCTAGTCAACCTCTAGGCTCCTACCCCACATCCACCTCCTCCTCCCATTTTTATTTTTGTATGTAATTTTAAGTTATTTCCCTATCCACATTTGTTTGCAGGGCACTTGTCCTACTCTTACCCCCATTTTGCTTCCTTTTGCAGCCCTCTAGCCCTTTCCAGGACTTTTTTACAGCCATTTTTGTGCCCATAAGTTTGGGTCACCATTGACTTCAATGGGGTTCGGGGTCCGGGGTCAAGGTACTGAACCCGAACTTTTCCGCAAAGTTCGGCCGAACCCAACGAACCCAAACATCCAGATGTCCGCTCAACTCTACTCATGTTATCTCATGTGCCGGAGAACTTGTCAGAAGTGACTCATGCTGATAATAGGAACGAAGCACCAGAGAGAAACGACACTGAGCTTTGGAGAGAGACAAGTACACACTACAGATATATGTGCTTAGTTCAAACTTCATGAATGGGGTTTACAGCCACTTTAACCACTTTAACTTTACTTTAACTTTAACCACAGCCTCGGAAGGTTTTACCCACTTCCTGACCAGGCCATTTTTTGCGATACGGCACTGTGTCGCTTTAACTGACAATTGCGCGGTTGTGCAACACTGTACAACAAAATTGGCGTCCTTTTTTGCCACAAATGGAGCTTTCTTTTGGTGGTATTTTATCACCTCTGCGATTTTTATTTTTTGCATTAAAAACAACAAAAATGTAAATTTTGAAAAAAAAACAAACATTTTTTTTTACTTTCTGCTATAATACATATCCAAAAGACATGTATAGAAAAAACGAATTTATTCATCAGTTTAGGCAGATATATATTCTCCTACATATTATTGGTAAAAAGAAAATTGCAATAGGCGTATATTGATTGGTTTGGGCAAGAGTTATCATGTCTACAAACTATGGGATAGATTTATGGACTTTTATTTTTTTATTGTTTTCCTGTTGTCCTGTTTGTTTCCTAGCGCCTCCATGGCAGCATACAGATGATAGAGCTCCGCCTTGACTCATAGCATAAATCAAAGATGTAGACCCTCCCCCAACATTCTCCTTTTTTTCTGCATACCTTTGATCAGTGAAGAAGGCAGCATCAGGTCCATACCTCTGCTGACGAGCAATTTCTGCCGGGTTAAGACTCTCCCAAGCACAGTCCCTGTACTTGGGCCGCTATTAGCATTTGGGAACCCCTACTGCGGATCTTTTGGGGTTTGCATTGTTTCCGCACAGGAACGCAATCTGCCATCTCATTCTGAAGGTTGATGTATGATGGTGGAGAAAGCCTCAGGATCAGTTTCTTCCCTCTCTAGTTTATTTTTCCTTTCCCAGGCAGGTCCCCTTTAATTAGGAGGTAGGAGATGTCCCTCATATTTTTGGTGTACAGGGGGGGGGGGGAGCGCTTGTCCCTGTGCAATATTCCAGGACCATCTGGGGTTTTTTGGGGTCCTGCTGCCTCCCTACAATCTTGGTGCAACTTTTCCCACGCTGTCCGCCTCACGCGGCGTTCTTGTGCTGGCCTGGGTGGCAGGTGCCAGTGCGCATGTGCAATCGCGTCATCGGATGCCGGCGCATGCGCAGTAGCAGCGGGAGGTAGTGTCTACATTTTGGCTAAGTGAAAGTGTTATTTTTTTCCCTTTCCTTTGCTAGTAGTTAGGAGGGCTTCAGGGGTAGAGCCTCCCTCCTCTGGGATTTAAGGATGTCTGCTGACACCTGCCTGCAGCCTTGGGTCTCCCAGCTAGTATTGCCTGTTAAGTAGAAAGCTACTTTCTTCCACAAAAAAAAAAAAATTGCTTGTTCTGATTTATCTATTTCTTCTAAAGCTGATCCTTGCGCTGTACCCGCAATGAGCCATTCATCTCACGAGCAAGATCTGCGAATATCCCTTAGGTATGTGATCCCTGGCGTAAGTATAAAAAAAAAAGAGTGCACTGCTTTAAAAAAAAAATGAGAAACACTTTTACCTTTTTTCCCCTCTGTTTGCAGCCCTTTCCACTCAAGGGGATCGAAGAGATCATCTAGACATCATGACGATCCTCATGATAGTAGTCCAGATTACAGGACCTACTCTTTGTATCACAGATCTCCAAGGAGGTCTAGTTCACGGAAACGCTATGTCCTGCTAGGACGAAGTTCTGGGCTTGCAGGGCTACCCCTCTTCCGGATAAGCTGGTATGCAGGAGCTGCTTTAAAGACTATGCAGCAGACAGAGAGAAGGAAAGTCAGCAGGTTGTGGAATTACAGGTGGTCTCCTAGTTACAAACATCCGACTTACAAACAACTCATACTTACAAATGGAGCGAGACAACAGGAAGTGAGAGGAAATCTACCTCTAGGAAGGGAAATTCACCCCTGTAAGAGTTATCATGGGAAAAAGGTGTCTCCACTGAACCTTTATCACCAATCCTTATTTCCACAACAACTCAAAATTTTCAAAATCCAATTGTCATAGGGACAGAAAGTGAGGTGATATCTTCTAAACAGAAGCTCAGACAGCAAAACAAACCTTGCAGGGGTGTTACCCCTTCCCTATGCAATACAAGAAACTTAAAAATTATTCTTATGGGTGGAGTTATACCTAAAAAATGTACCTGTTCCAACTTACAAACAAATTCAACTTAAGAACAAACCTACAGTCCCTATCTTGTTTGTAACCCGGGGACCATCTGTACTCAAAAGAACAATGAGAGACTCTTTTTCAGAGCTGGCGGCAATGAGGCCTGACCAGCCTGCAGTTTATGAGGCTCAACTACCAGAGATGACCCACAACGCTCCCAGGTCCATCGTTTGCCAGCACTCCCATTCCTCCCTCGGGTCAAGCTCCAAAAGTCCCTCCACAAGAGGATCTCTCTGAAGATTCAGAGCCATCCGGTTTCAGCTTTTCGCCCATCCAGCCCTTTATTCAGGCTGTCAAGTTGGCCATCAAGTGGGAAGAACTGGAGCTCCCAAAAAAACTATTTCCCTCACCTTAAGAAGAAGAAGACGATATTTCCTATGATGAGTGAAATCAAGGAAATTATTGACGAGGAATGGAAGAAGACAGAAAAAAAGTTTGCGCTAGCTCGCTTTGGCAAGCTTTACCCTTTGGCTGAGTCTGACACTCAAGCTCTAGACCAGTGGTTCTCAACTCCTGTCCTCTGGACCCACTAACAGGCCAGGTTTGCAGGATAACTGAAATACATCACAGGTGATATAATTTGCTGCTCAGTGATTGCAGTATTCCAGTCTGCATCTCCCCAAGGTAATACTTGGTAAAATCTGGCCTGTTGGTGGGTCCTGAGGACAGGAGATGAGATAATGCTCCCTATGGAAGACTCGGCATCTTTTAAAGACCCTTTGGATAGAAGCATAGATTTAAACCTCAAAAGGAGCTATCTGGCCTCGGGCGCAGCTTGCAAACCGCCATTGCCCTCACTTCAGTTTCTAATGCTATCCCGGCCTGGACGGAAAATATAGAGTCATCATTACGACAGGATGTGCCTAAGGAAGACATTATAAAAGCTCTGGAGGAGTTGAAGATGTCAGCAGACTTTGTCGGGGAAGCTGCGATAGACACAATTCAATGTTTCACTCAGTAATGGCAAAGAGAGCTTTATGACTGAAACCATGGGCGGCTGACCTAGCATCCAATTAAAGCTGGTGCAAGATCCCATTTGATTGAAAGATCCTCTTTGGAGAGAAGATGGATAAAGCCATCTCTAGGGTAACAGGGGGAAAGTCCGACCTACTTCCCCAAGATAGAAGAGCAAGAAGAGCAACGGCTTACTCCTCAAGATTTAGACAGTCAAGATCAGCAAATTACAGGCAGTCTAGAAAGTCCAGAGAAGGCAGGAAAAACTGTAAAAGCACCCAATCCTCTTTTTTGGGAGCAAGGAAGAATAAGGTTTTGTCCATCCCTCAAGATCCAGCTAAGTCTTTTTGACATGAGGCCGGCCCAAACACTTCTAGTGGTAGCCAGGCTCAAATATTTTGTGCCAGTTTGGGCAATCAAATGTTAAGATCTCTGGACTTTCTTACACCAGCCAATATCAAGACATTTCAGTCCTCTCCACAGAAGGCTCAAGCGCTACTCCAGTTTGTCACATTGTTCCAGCTCCAAGGGGCAACAGTTCCAGTTCCCTGCTCAGAACGATTCATGGGGTTCTACTCCACCCTTTTTATGGTACCAAAAAGACGGGAGGATAGAGACCAGTCATAGATTTAAAGGAGTTAAATCAACATATTTCCCTAGAGAGTTTAAAGATGGAATCCCTTCAAACAGTGATTCAGGCAGTTCAACCAGGGGACTGGCTTCTTTCGGTGCATTTACAAGACGCCTATCTGCGTCCCGATACTGCCATCTTTTCAGAAATACCTGAGATTCGCAGTAGGCCAGGTCCACCTTCAATTTCAGTGTCTCCCATTCAGTCTGAGCACCTCTCCCAGGGTGTAAACAAAGGTGTTAATTTTCAGTTCTGGCCCCTCTGAGGGAGAAGAGTTTAAGAGTATATCACTACTTGGACGATATCCTTCTCTTAGCAAACAGCGAGAGTCAGCTTATCTCTCACAGAGAAATCCTCCTACAGTCACTTATGGAATTAGGGTGGCTCATAAAATACAAGAAGAGTCAGCTGGAACCAACACAGCAAATAGTCTATCTGGGTGCATTTTTGAACACTCTACAGAGCACAGTGGCTCTTCCTCCGGAGAAAATCAAGATGATTATTTTCAAGATGTTGGGGGTCATGAAGAAATCATGTCTGACAGCTACACAGTGCTTGAGTCTAATAGGCACTATGTCAGCATGCATACCAATGGTCCCATGGTCACATTGGCATCTCCGGTACTTTCAAACGGGATTTCTAGCTCAATGGAGGAGGCAGCGCCTCTCACAATAACACCAATAATGCACTGGAGTCTTCATTGGTGGACAAAACCACAGAAACGTTCCAAACCCCGGAAATTAGGTCTATCCTCTTGGATCATAGTTACATGAGATGCCAGCAGCCAAGGCTGGGGAACCCACTGCAGGGATCACAGAGTGCAGGGAAGATGGTTATTGAAATCAGCAGGCCTGGTTTCGAACATTTTGGAGTTAAGAGGCGCATTCCTGGCGCTAACATCTCTAGCACCACATCTCAGGGGCCACAGAGTCCTCCTACATTTAGACAACAAGGCAGCTGTCTCCTATCTGCAGAGACAGGGGGGAACTCGCAGCAGGTCTCTTCTGACTGAAGTGGAACCACTTATGTTATGGGCAGAGAGGAACTTGCTGGATCTCAGGGCACCGTATCTGCTGGGCAGGTTGAACAAGGGAAGCAGACTGCCTATCCAGGAGTTTCCTGAACTATAACGAATGGGCCCTCCACCCTCATGTGTTCCACCAGATTGCGAGCATTTAGGAATATACTCAGATAGACCTATTTGCCTCTCCAGAGAATTCCAAGCTGCCTCGATTTGTCTCCCGTCAGCCTCATCCTCAGGCAGAGGAAGTAGATGCACTAACATGCCCTTGGAACTTCAGGGTGGCCTCTGCCTTCCCACCTTGCCCTCTCATATCGAGGTTTCTCCTCAGGCTCCTGAAGGAGCCAGTTCTGATTCTAGCAGTCCTGCCATAGTGGCCCAAGAAATCTTGGTTCCCTCTGGCCATCAGTCTCTGCATAGAGCCCCCATTGAGGTTGCCTCTGTTCCCTCAAACTTCTGCTGCAGGGCAAGTTCACTCATCTGGACCCACGGGTCTTGGATTTACAAATATGGGAATTGAAAGGAGGAGATTTGAGGCCCTAGGTTGCTCCCCTGAGGTCATATAGACACTTCTCAAGGCAAGGAAGCCGACAACTAAAGCTATATATGGGAAGATTTGGAACAAATTCTTAACCTTTGCTGCAGGAGCAAATTTCAATCCAGATTCTCCCTCTGTGGCTAATATACTGGCCTTCCTTCAGACAGGTCTTGACCTAGGACGGACTAGGACTCAGATCACTGAAGGTGCAAATAGAAGCTTTGTCAGCAACAACAAGCACTAGATGGGCAGAACACCCGCTGGTAATAACATTCCTCAAGGGAATAATAAAGACCAGGCCACCAGTCAGATGTGCCTTCCTGCAATTGGACCGCTCTCTATTACTGGAAGTATTGGCCGAAGTTCCGTTTGTGCCCTTGGATCAAATCTCAATCTGGAACTTGTCATTAAAAACAGCCTTTCTGCTGGCAATCACGTCAGGCAGAAGAATTTCTGAGCTCCATGCCTTAGGAATTGGGAGCAAACATATTTCGTTTTTTTCCAGACAGAGTGGAGCTTCCACCAATTTGATGCTTAACTCCAAAGGTCACTTCAGCAAACCACCTGAGAGAACCATGGGCCTTACCCATCTTCTCAGACTCACAACCAGATGTATGCCAAAGCTTGGACATCGCCACAATCTTCAGAGCATATCTTGAAGCCACAAGAAGTTTAAGGATCTCTGACAGGCTATTTGTGATTCCATGGGGAAAAACAGAGGAAGGGAGGCCTCCAGCAGGACACTTGTATCATGGATTGTCAAGCTGATACAGAAGGTTTACAGGGATAGGGACATGGAACCTCCAACACAGGTGAAGGTTCATTCTACAAGAGCAGTATCAGCTTCTTGGGCAGCAAGGGCAAATGTTTCACTGGAAACCATCTGCAGGGCTGCCACGTAGTCATTACAACATACATTCCTATGACATTACAGGGTCGATCCAGGAGCCCTCACTACAGTAGAATTCGGGAGGAGTGAAGTCCAGGAAGCCCTGTCTAAATAAAATTATTTGAAACATTTCCCACCCTTGAGAAGCTAGTTATTTATCATCTGTATCCTGCCATGGAGCCGCCAGGAAAATGGAAAATTGTTTCATACTTACCGTAATTTTCCTTCCCTGGTGCCAATCCATTGCAGCATACCCTTGCACCCTCGGTATTCTATATTACAGAGAGTGTTGGGGGAGGATCTACAGCTTTAATTTATGCTTTTCACTGGTCTTAGGGGAGGAGTCGAGGCTGAGCTCTATGATCCGTATGCTGTCATGGATTGGCACCAGGAAAGGAAAATTACGATAAGTATGAAACAATTTTCCGTTTTTTTTACTTTCTGCTATAATAAATATCCAAAAGACATGTATAAAAAAACAAATGTATTCATCAGTTTAGGCCGATATATATTCTTTACATAGTTAGTCAGGTTGAAAAAAGACACAAGTCCATTCAGTTCAACCAAAAAAAAAAAAAAAATGTATATACATATATATATATACACATATACACATACATATATACACACACACACACACACACACACACACACATACAACCAAATAATCCCATATACAATCCTTCACCCACAGTTGATCCAGAGGAAGGCAAAAAACCCCAGCAAAGCATGGATCCAATTTGCTATAACGGGGGAAAACATTCCTTCCTGATTCCCCGAGAGGCAATCGGATTCACCCTGGATCAACTTTACCTAAAGATGTTAGTACCCAGTTATATTATTTACATTAAGGAAAGAATCCAGGCCTTTTTTAAAGCAATCAACCATGCTGGCCAAAACCACCTCTGGGGGGAGTCTATTCCACATTTTCACAGCTCTTACTGTGAAGAAACCTTTCCGTATTTGTAGACGAAATCCTTTTTCCTCTAGACGTAAAGAGTGCCCCCTTGTCCTTTGTGATGACCTTAAAGTAAATAACTCCACACCAAGTTCACTATATGGACCACTTGTATACTTGTACATGTTGATCATATCCCCCCTTAATCTCCTCTTCTCAAGAGAGAATAAATTCAGATCCTCTAATCTTTCATCATAGCTGAGCTCCTCCATGCCTTTTATTAGTTTGGTTGCCCTTCTCTGCACTTTCTCCAGTTCCCCGATATCCTTTTTGAGAACTGGTGCCCAAAACTGAACTGCATATTCCAGATGAGGTCTTACTAATGATTTGTACAGGGGCAAAATAATGTCTTTATCTCTGGAGTCCATATCTCTCTTAATACAAGAAAGGATTTTGCTTGCTTTGGAAACCGCAGCGTGGCATTGCATGCCATTATTAAGCTTATGATCTACCAGAACCCCCAGATCCTTCTCCACTATGGATTCCCCCAGTTGTACTCCCCCTAGTATGTACGATGCATGCATATTCTTAGCCCCCAAGTGCATAACTTTACATTTATCAACATTAAACCTCATTTGCCACATAGTTGCCCAATTAGACAGTGCATTGAGGTCGGCTTGTAAGTTGGAGACATCCTGCAAGGAAGTTATTCCACTGCATAGCTTGGTGTCATCTGCAAACACTGAAATTGTACTTTTAATCCCAGACCCTATATCATTTATAAATATATTGAAAAGCAAGGGTCCCAACACTGAACCTTGGGGTACACCACTGATAACCTTAGACCATTCAGAATAAGAATCATTAACCACTACTCTCTGAATTCGGTCTTTTAGCCAGTTTTC
>BLSH010504554.1:157866-173857 GCA_018402905.1 Glandirana rugosa
TTGGCCAATAAGCACCAAAGGAGGTTGTGGTCGAAAGTGCGAAGTTGGCGCTCGCGTTCGAGGATCCAGTGTTTGAACTTTGGCTTGAGACATGGTCGTTGTGTCGGAAATTGGAGTTGGGATTGGGGTGCTTATCCCGGTTCGATCTGTTTCGGTCCGACCTTAAACTGAACAAGAACTGGCTTCTACGCCTGTTTCGGGAAGCAGCGAGAGCGGTGCAGAAGATATACTTTCGATTATTTGGTCTGTGGAATGAACGTGCGAGGGACTCTTGACAGTGGCGTGGATTATTTGGTTAGGCGGAGTTTTAGCGGTCTCTGCAGGATAGGTCATTAGGGGACGTCTAATGAGTCTTTAAAGCGTGGGTAGACCGGAGGGACATGTTCAGTCTATTTGTGAAGTTGGTAAGTATCTGACTTGTACAGGGAGGCCAGATGGGTGCGAAATTTCTGAGTAATCTGCAGGGGATTACTGGATAGGACGTCTCTGGCGATTTTGAGGCGGATTGGTTTATTAGGTGCGGTGACAGTTCTCAGGGAGCGTGCAAGTAAGGTGTCTGGTTTATTAGCTTTCATATAGAAGACGTGGCGAGAGCGACGAAGGGCTTTGTCCGCATCTTCGGTCAAGAACAAGTCAAATTCCAGCCTGGCTTTGTCTAGCTTGGCCCTATTCGTGGGGTTAGGGTTGAGGTTAAAGGCTGTGTTGCTGGTACAGAGTTCGGTTTCAAGTTTGTGACCTAGGAGCTTGCGCTCGCGGTTGAAGCGTGAAAGCTGGTGTTGGAGGAAACCACGAATAACCGGTTTATGCGCCTCCCATAGTATAAGAGGGGAAATGTCTTGGGTGTCATTGAGTTCAATATAGGATTTGAGGGCTTGTTGGGTATCAAAGAGGTGGGAAGGGTGTTTTAAAAGGTGTTCAGGTAGATACCAGGAGCGATCCTGGGATCTGGGGACCAAAGAACCCATGGTGGTGAGAACCGCGTCGTGGTCAGACCAGGGAATTGGGTGTATAGTAGATTTTAGAAGCTCAGGGCTCATGCCAGTGGTCACGAAAATATGATCTATCCTGGACGAAACCTTGTGTGGGTATGAGTAATGCGTGTAGCGTTTTTTGTTTGGGTTTAACTCGCGCCAAGTATCTATTAAGCCATGTCTCTGGAGCTGTTGGGAAAGTTGGGACCTTGATGGGGAGGGCGGGGGAGTATAGGGAGATTTGTCCAAATAAGGATTAACTACTTGGTTGGAGTCTCCACATATTATTAACGTGCCCAACCTATGTTTGGCTACCACTTGTAGGAGGTGCGATATGAAAGGGCCGGGGCGTTTGTTAGGCGCATAATAAGACACAATCGTTATGGGGGTGTCAATAAGGAGACCACATAAGATTATGTATCTCCCTTCAGGCTCTTGGATGATTTTATGTGGGGTAAAAGGGCTTGTGCGGTGAAATGCGATTAAAGTGCCTCTACGCTTTTTTGTAGCGGAGGCTGTGTAAACTTGGGGATAATGGGGGCCGAAGTGTTTTGGAGTGTGCGCTGCAGTAAAATGTGTCTCTTGCAGACAAACTATCTGCGCTTTCAGGGAATTAAATTGCCTAAATGCTTTAGTTCTTTTTTGAGGGATATTTAAGCCCTGAACGTTGAGTGTAAGGATTGTTAAGGGGGCCATGGTGATATAAATTGGAGAAATAACTTACCGAGGTGAGCGGGGGGTAGTGGGAGCCAGGACCACCAGGCGAACGTTGAGAAGAAGGAGGAAGAGGTGAGGAAGGTGCAGTCTTTAGGGCAAGACCTGCACGGCAGGAGGTCAGAGGGGATGTAGGCAGGAGCAGACGCTAGAGTATGAAGTGGAGGAAAAAAAAGAATCATTAGAGAATATGCATAAAATAGAAACATGGTGCATATATCGAAAATACATTCACGTACAAATCCGGGTCCGTGAAAGGGAAGTATAGTCCCTGTCAGGGAGGCGGGGAGCCGTCGCCGATGGCCCAAATAATAACGAAGGGCAATCGATGAGGGCAAAATGGGGATCACATGAGATCTCACGGTAGACGAGGCCGCAGCAGCCGAGCGGGCTAGGAATACAGTTATAGTATGCCCGTACTGTGATAACAAAAGTAGCACAATAGATAGTGGTAACGATTAAACAATTAACTGTTAACGGGAAAGGAGAGAAATAAAAAATGAAAAAAATGGAGTAAAATAAACTGAGAGCAGTGTAGTCATTAACCCAACGTAGGGGGTAGTGGAGATCTGCGTTGGGTTCAGCAGACTGAGTTCAACAGTGTTGGCTGAGTTCGGTGGAGAAGCCGTTAACAAAAGAGGAAAAAAAAAAAAAAAAAAGAAGCAAAACTGTATATTGAACGTAGTCTTTGTTGGAGTGCTAGCACACTGATCCTAGGCTTCGAGGCCTGGGCACCCTGAAAAAAGTTGGGTACAAATCTCGTGCTGGGGTACAGCAAAGGTAGATAGGAAGTCTCTGCACAAGGGGGTCAGTCCATAGTGTCTTCTGGGTCCTGGGAGGGGGGAGTTAGGCGGCTCCGCTTGTAGGTCTGGGAGAGGTTCGCTTTCCCAGGAGAAGTAGTGAATTTATGGAGCGAAGGGGTGGCTGAGCGGCGCCGGGTCTGGCCAGAGGAGGTTTGGGCGTCTAGGAGGTGAAGATCTTGCAGTAATTGGTGGAGTTCTTCATTCGTCTTGCACTTGTATTTAGAAGCTTGGTAGGTGAAGCGAACGGAGAAGGGAAAGCCCCACTGATAGGAGATATGTCGTTGCTGCAGTTCCGCCAGGAGTGGGCGCATGGCACGCCGCTTAGCCATCGTGAGCGGGGAGAGGTCAGTGAATAGTTGGTATCTGTGGCCTTGAAATAAAAGGTCTCCTTTATCCCTTGCTGCTGCCATTAATTGCTCCTTTGTGCGATAATAGTGAAGTTTCGCAATAATATCGCGGGGGGGGCCTTCCGCCTTCTTGGGGGCCTAGGCCCTGTGTACTCTGTCCATCTCCAGGCGTTCAATGGGGATGGACGGCTGTAGCTCTTGAAAAAGAGCGGTGATGGTGGAGTTTAGGTCGATGACGGTTTCTGGTATCCCCCTAATGCGGATGTTCGATCGCCTGGCTCTGTTTTCAAATTCTTCCAGTTTTGACAGTAGGGTCAGGTTTTCTTCCCTGAGGTCATCAATTTCAAGTCTGTGCTCTTGGATGGTGGAATCAAGCGCATCAGCCCTGTCTTCTAATGCAGCAGTGCGGGAGCCCAGCTCTCTGATTTCTCTGGTTAGGCTGCTGGTAATGTGCTCTGAGGTCTGCTTCAGGGCTTTATGAAGCATTTTCTCAAACTGGTGCAGCAGTGCTGGTGAGGCTGACTGGCCAGAGTTCTTATCAGGGGAGAGGAGAAGATCATCCTCTGTATCTTCTGGGGGGTTTAGGGGAGGCAGAGAGAGCTGTTTGCGGGCCTTTGCTGCCGTGGAAGGAGCGGAGAAGGTGGGGGCTGTGTGAGCCGTCGCCATCTTGGCCGGCGCGCGGGCTAAGGCCTCCTTTATGGAGGTGTTCTTGAGCCGGGAACGTGGGCCTCCGAGGACCATCACAGGCTGGTCGGATCACTCACCAGGGTGTGCAGAGGCTGTACAGCGATTGCGGGTGGAAGGCGGGCTGTGTATTCGCCGCTGCGGCCGTGGATCGTCTCAACAAGGATGTGAGAGGAAATAATTCCAGTGGCTACAGGTATGATAAATAATTAGCAGAGCAGGGAGGATTAACACAGTTTTACCTTTTTTATATATATTCAACCATATTGGTGTTGAAGTTTAGATGAGGCTATAACATTTTTAGTCATTGATCCTCATGAGAAAAACATTCCTACATCCAGCATAGAAATATTAACAATATTCTCTGAATAATTTCACTTTTTTCACTCCATCCAATTAATTCTGTTACTACCCTACAAGCTGGAGGTCAAGTGCGGGCAGTGATAATTATATGAAAATGTATTCCTATAGCTGTCTTATTCTACAGTGCTGGGAACATTTGAGAATAAAGGTTTTCATACGGCATTGTTAGCTCACACATCAGATGTTGCTGTAATTCAGCCAACATCTGAGACGGTATATGTAGCACAGATCAGTTCATGGTATTACATAGAAAACGACTTATATGACATACAGCAGCTCTGCCTGCAGATTTACATTAAATATATAAACAATAGATGGAGCAAACCTACAGGTAGAAGATCTTGGAATGGAATAATGAATATCCTGGGGGAGAAAGGTATTTTTAAAGCAAATGTATAGTTTTTACAAAGGTGTATTTTTTTTAAGAGACATAAAAAAAGATCAATGTAAGTTATCTTATAACTGCCTGTTATTTTTACAGCTTGTTCCTATGTATACATTTTGTAATTTTATTTGTAAAAGGGGACAGGTGCATTTGTACATATGGACATATGTAGACTCGATTTTCTGCTTCAAAATGCTAGAAAATGGTTGTGCTTTATTAATTATCACAATGAAGGCACTTCCTTTATGGATGGTAGACAACTACACTAAGCCAATGAGAACTTCCTGTAGTGGCTAATCTACACATTTCTATGTTAATTACATTAAAAATACTGAATAATTAGCTTGTAAAATTTTGAATGCAATATCAAAAATTACTATACGATAAACATTTAATGCATATTTCTAGGAAATAGGACAAGGCCAAGTAACACTGAATCAAATAAGTACTTCATACACTGGTGTAGGTTCACTTTGATTTCCAAATCTTGTCAAGGGGTAAATTTTGTTCCTTTTTCATTACATTGCACATTTCTAGTAAACACAGATTGGTGTAAAAAATGACTGCTTTTAGTATATCAACCTCACAGTAAATTTTAAAGCCATAACCCCCCATAAGCTAGGATGGCCATATTTGGGCAATGTAATTGACCAAATATGGCTGTATGGTCATATTCAATCAATGATGTCACCAGCATATCTGCTCCTTTGTAACATGCACTGCAGGCCAGGAAGTTCCATGGCTGCAGCTTATTGGAATGGCAGCCTCCTGTCATGTGAGAGGGTTTGGCCCAAACATTATCTTATGCTTAATCATTTGCCGAAATTGAAGCCCAAAGCATTTCTTTCTTTCCACATCCTTGTAGGACCATGTTTATTGAGGGCTTCTCAGTGATTAAACATACACTATACAACATAAATCATTCATAATAAAAGGTAACTATACAATATGAATATCTACAATATGTACAGTATGCACGTTGATATGTATAAAACAAATATCTGCCACAGAAACTGAAGGAAATTATATGTATTTAAATTTATTAACCTCAACCACTGCTAAGCACAGGTTTACCCTTTTAGTGTTGGAATCAGAAATCAAAAGCATTTAAATGTTAAGAGCCTAATCAATCTGTGATGTGCGGAGAAAGATGGAATTAATTGAAGGAAGAAATTTTTACTTTCTGCTCTAAAACACATCCAATAATTTTCTTCAATAATTTAGGCCAATATGTATTCTGATACATATTTTTGGTAAAAAAAATCTAGATAAGCGCACATTGATTGGTTTGCGCAAAAGTTATAGCATCTACAAACTATGGGATATGTTTTATGTTTTTTACTAGTAATGGCGGCGATCAGCAACTTATAGTGGGACTGCGATATTGCAGTGGACAAATTGGACACCTAATTGACACTTTTGACACTTTTTTTGGGAACCAATGACACTAATACAGTGATCAGTGCTATAAATATGCACTGTCACTGTACTAATGACATGGGCAGGGAAGGGGTTAACATAGGGGCGATCAAAGGGTTAAATGTGTGTGCTTTTACAAGTGGAAGGCATGGATCAGTGTTCCTGCTTTACAGAAACACAGGATCCATGCCTTCTGTAGTGACAGAATGGCAATCTGCATTGCTTACACAGAACTATCAGTGGGTGCTGACAGACATTGGGACCCGCTGATCAACTCCCGCTATGTAAAATCACAGCAGGAGTGAGCCACTGGCAGGGCTCACTTGCACCCAATACCCATAAGTGCAGGTTCGTATATATATATATATATATATATATATATATATTGATATATATATTGCCCCATATCAGATTTACTGCATAGGGCAGCCGTGCTGCGCAGGATCACATGCGTATATATATATATATATATATATATATATATATATATATATACACACACACACACACACACAGTATCTCACAAAACTCAGTACACCCCTCACATTTTTTGTAAATATTTTATTCTATCTTTTCATGTGATAACACTGAAGAAAATTACACTTTGCTACAATGTAAAGTAGTGAGTGTACAGCTTGTATAACAGTTTACATTTTCTGTCCCTCCCTCAAAATAACTCAACACACAGCCCTTAATGTCTAAACCACTGGCAACAAAAGTGAGTACACCCCTAAGGGGAAATGTCCAAATTGGGCCCAAAGAGTCAATATTTTGTGTGGCCACCATTATTTTCCAGCACTGCCTTAACCCTCTTGGGCATAGAGTTCACCAGAGCTTCACAGGTTTCCACTGGACTCCTCTTCCACTCCTCCATGACGACATCACGGAGCTGGTGGATGTTAAAGACCTTGCACTCCTCCACCTTCCATTTGAGGATGCCCCACATATGCTCAATAGGGTTTAGGTCTGGAGACATGCTTGGCCAGTCCATCACCTTTACCCTCAGTGATCATCTTGGAGGTGTGTTTGGGCTCGTTATGTTGGAATACTGCCCTGCGGCCCAGTCTCCGAAGGGAGGGGATCATGCTCTGCTTCAGTATGTCACTGTACATGTTGGAATGCATGGTTCCCTCAATGAGCTGTAGCTCCCCAGTGCCAGCAGCACTCATGCAGCCCCAGACCATGACACTCCCACCACCATGTTTGACTGTAGGCAAGACACACTTGTCATTGTACTTCTCACTTGGTTGCCGCCACACACACTTGACACCATCTGAACCAAATAAGTGTATCTTGGTCTTATCAGACCACAGGACATGGTTCCAGTAATCCATGTCCTTAGTCTGCTTGTCTTCAGCAAGCTGTTTGCAGGCTTTCTTGTGCATCATCTTTAGAAGAGGCTTCCTTCTGGGACAACAGCGACGCAGACCAATTTGATGCAGTGTGCGCCGTATGGTCTGAGCACTGACAGGCTGACCCCCACCCCTTCAACCTCTGCAGCAATGCTGGCAGCACTCATACGTCTATTTCCCAAAGACAACTTCTGGATATGATGCTGAGCATGTGCACTCAACTGCTTTGGTTGACCATGACGAGGCCTGTTCTGAGTGGAACCTGTCCTGTTAAACCTCTGTATGGTCTTGGCCACCATGCTGCAGCTCACTTTCAGGGTCTTGGCAATCTTCTTATAGCCTAGGCCATCTTTATGTAGAGCAACAATTCTTTTTTTCAGATCTTTAGAGAGTTCTTTGCCATGAGATGCCAGGTTGAACTTCCAGTGACCAGTATGAGAGAGTGAGAGTGATAACAACACATTTAACACACCTGCTCCCCATTCACACCTGAGACCTTGTAACACTAATGAGTCACATGACACCAAGGAGGGGAAATGGCTAATTTGGCCCAATTTGGACATTTTCACTTAGGGGTGTACTCACTTTTGTTGCCAGCAGTTTAGATATTAATGGCTGTGTGTTGAGTTATTTTGAGGGGACAGCAAATGTACACTGTTATACAAGCTGTACACTCACTACTTTATATTGTAGCAAAGTGAAATTTCTTCAGCGTTGTCACATGAAAAGATAGAATAAAATGTTTACAAAAATGTGAGGGGTGTACTCACTTTTGTGAGATACTGTATATATATATATATATATATATATATATATATATATATACGCACGCACGTGATCCTGCACAGCACAGCTGCCCTAAGCAGTAAATCTGCTATAGGGCAATCGGCAAGTGGCTGACATACAGTTTGTGTACAAGACAGATGAAAGTAGCCCCTCCCAGTCAGGGGAATCATATTATAGTTAAGTAAGGTATATAGCACTAATAGTGTGAGGTATCAACAATAGTAAAGAGAGAGACAGTCAAAGGATAAACCATTTTAACAGCCAAATATATATTAGCTGTTACTACCATGAGACCTGGACCATGCAACCATTATGCCATGAAATTCAATAAGGGAACCAGAATGAACTGCTAAGCAATCCTCATATGTCTTTGTCAGATTCACTTGAAGTTTTACATCTGAGATGTTTGGGACTAAGTTTTGTCTCCATTTTTGCACAATCATCAATTTAGCAGCGAAAAAGATGTGTAAGACCAAAGTTCTTTAGTTATTTGGGAACGTGTCAATCCCTATGCTAAGAATAGGTAGGGATGGGGTAGGTGTTCTCAGGCAGCCTGTGACCTTGGAAATTAAAGTGGAGTCCCACCCAGTTAAAGTCAGCAGCTACAAAAAGTGTAGCTGCTGACTTTTAATAATCAGACACTTACCTGTCCCATGGTCCAGCGATGTGGCCATCTGACGCTTTGCTCCTCTCCCCTCCACAGAGGTGAACTTCTTTCCGGCGCCGTGGCACCAGGAGAGGAAGTGGAAGCTGGGTACATATGAAAACTAGGTACTCGCTCCCCCCCCCCAAAAAAATGACATGCCAATTGTGCCATGTCATGTGGCATGTCACCTGCACTTAAAGCGGAAGTTCCACATTTGGGTGGAACTCTGCTTTAAAGTTAATACTCTATTCCAAAAACTTTGTATGTGCAGACATTCCCGTAAGATATGGGAGCAGGTGCGCCAGCATTTGTCATTGTCTATGTTGGTGAACTTGGTCAGTTCAACAAGGGTTAGGTACCATCTATGGTGGAGTTTTTGGGACAGCTCCCAATAGTTGGGGGCATACTTGGAGGAACTATAGTTGTATTGAATAGCTTGTTGTCATTGAGTCTCTGCAAATTACATGTTTAGGTATTGTTCCCACCTCTTTAGGGCTGATCATTTTACAAATGTGTACTTGGATTGTAAGAGTTGTAAAAAAAGGGTGAAATCTTTCATTTTTGGTGAGTCTCAATTACAAGCATTTTTTTGGAAAATGTATAGTTGGAGTAGAGGCTTTGAGGAGTTTCCTATGGGCAAACAAACTCTGTGGGGAAATATTATATTTTCTGAATGTCAGAGAATAATGGAAGCCTATTGTTGTGCACAAGCATTGCCTGGGGGGTTTAATGACTGAGTGGTTTCTGGTATTTAAGGTAGTATGAATGTATTTCTAGAGGGATGGGAATAGTTGTGCTGATGGAACTGATAGAATACTTTCTGACTGACAATGCTGCTGTAATAGTTGGTTGTGTTGACTTTAATTGTGAGTCTAAAAAGGAGTGAGCACATAAAAGGGAGCTTAAGACTCCTTGAGAGATGTAGGATTATTCTATGGTTTTCCATTGTTTAACAAAGATGGGAGTGATCCAGTGTCTGAGTTGGTCCAATATCACATAATAGCATAATAATCTTTAATGCCAGGTAAGCCCATGCCTCCTGCTCACTTATGGCGGCTGAGTGTAGCATAAGGGCAATGTGGTTTCTTGGTCACCCAGACATATGTGCTTAATATTTGTTTGATAGTACTTAAAAAAGAGGTGGGATATGTATTGGCAAAGCCCTAAAAATGTATAGAATGGGAAGGATGAAAGTATAATTAAAGGCAAAACTTTTTATTTTTTATTTTTTGATGGAAAGGAGATAGACTAGAAAACCGGTCAATTGTTGATGTTGTATGTGGCCCTATTAGAGAGATTCATCCTCTCTTTTTGCCTTGTTTACTATTATCATTGAAAGTGAAAGTAAAACAACATCTCAAATTTTGGATTGTCCCCAGAAAAGTAATAGAGAAGAAATCGTCCAATGGGGACACTAGTTCTGGTGACCTGGGGGTCCCCAACGGAACAGGAAGTTAATGTAAATCTCCGCATTGGGACACAGATGGGTAAAAATTATCTTCAGGCGTTATAACCCTTTCTTGCTCTAATCAAGATTAAAATAAAATAAAAAGTTTTGTCTGTAGTTCTGCTTTCCCAAGAAAGATATAGTTTCCTGTTTGCATGAAGCCAGGAACTGGACAAAGTTATACAGTATATTATCCCGAAAGTTCACAAATCCTTGGAAAGACCCCCCGGGAGACCAATAATTACTGCAATCAAGGGGCCACTTGAGAGAACTGAAAGGAAATGGTGACTATGATGACATCTAATGTTCAAGATACAAGGCATGTGTTGATCAAGATTCAGGATGTGGAAGTCCCCCTGGAACCCTACTCGTGGGGGAGGATGTAGAATCATTATATACGTCTATTCCCCATGAGTGGGGCCTAGCCGTAATAGCCTATTTCCTGGACAAACACTTCCCGCACATGGGAAATCAAAATGAATTTGTTTTGGAGCTGCTGCAGTTTGCATTAAACAACAATTATTTCCTATTCCTAAGAGTCAACCTTGGCTCCCGCTCACAAATGCCTTCACCTGGGATTTTGGGGGGAGGAGGTTGTCTACGCCTCAGAGATGTACCTTGGCCATGCTAAATTATGGCTAAGGTATATCAATGATGTTTTCTTACTATGGCAAGGCTCCACTGACACTCTGGAATGTTTTATGGCAGAGCTAAACACAAATAACAGGAACATCTGTTTGACCTTTTGTTATGATACATATCAAATCACCTTCCATGACCTTTTAATATGGAATATGGAGGGGCAACTGGTATCTAAGACGTATCGGAAGCCAACAGTGGCAAACACTTTACTTGAAGCCACTAGTCATCATCCAAGGGCACTTATCAAGGGACCTACTGGTCAATTTATGAGAATTCATCAGAATTGCACATTAGAAACTGACTACCATGAAGAATTGACCCAGCTGTACCAACGATTTAGAGACAGAAAATATCCAAACAACTGTGTCAGGAAATCTAAGAAACGAGCCTCACAAAAGAGAAGAGGTGAGTTGCTGATAAATAAAACAAAACAAACTTCAACCAATGCCTCCACTGACCTCGTGAGGATTATTACCCCCTTTGGGTGCCAATGGAACGTGGTCCACACAATTTTGGAAAGACACTGGCATGTGCTGGCTCGTTCACAACAACTGGCAGGGATAGTGGGCCCCTGTAACGTTTGTCACATACCTTGATGGAGAGCCTGACTTCTGTAGGAGGAGACCTCTCATACAACTCTGGCTCAAGAACCACTGGAATGGGAACAGTAGCCCTATGAGTGCAGTGGGGTAGGAGTGCCTGTGGAAGCCGCAGTGGCTGGTAGAGTTCCAGGTACAGGTTTTACCAGATGAGCTGGGTATGATGACAGCTTGATGAAGGTGATTAGATGCAGAGTAGCAATCCCAGGCACTGGATGCAGATTCAGCAGCAGACTGGAGCGGGGTGAGACAAGCCAGATGAACACAGGATATCAGGTACATCAGACAGAAGGCATGGAATGGTCAAAGAACAGGCACAAGATCAGCAACAGGTTAGCAGGTAATAAGAGTCTCTTAAGCAAGGTCAGGCAAGCCAGTGTCAGGATTGGAGAGGGCAGGATAGTCAGGATAAGCTGCGTCTTTCAGATATAGCAGGTACAGATACTCAGGAACACAGGTATAGCTGCAGATCAGACAGAGGTGCATAAATGCAGCTGCTCTCCTTTTAAAGGGCCATTGGCGCCAATTTGTGCTAGTGGGCGTGCGCTCACGCACACGCCGGTGTCCCGTTTGGCGAATTCCTGTGGGGACCTGCGCGCGCATGCGCACATGCCTGCTCGACCATGGCTCTGTAATACGTCCCTGACAGCCCCCGACCAGCCATAACAGCCAAAAATCTTGCAGATGAGCTTGTAAAATCTGAATTTTTTAAGCCGGTCCCATGTACCTGGTTGACGGACTTGCCACCATTAAAGAGAATGTTCCTTTGCATGCCATACCTGTGCCTTTGGCAATAAAACTGATACGTTCATGGACACTAAAGGTACAAATACCTATACGGTTATAAACTTCATAAACTGCAATACCACGCAAGTGCTCTACATGATTGAGTGCCCTTGCCGTAAAATATAGGTTGGCAAGACAAAATGTCAACTTAAAATAAGAATTGGTGAGCATTTATCTAGTATTTGAGTCCCTGAACCAGAAACAACACTTTTGTAAATTACCACCATGGCCGGCCTGATGGACTCAAAATCAAAGGTTTTTGTTCCTTAAAATAACCAAATAGAAGAGGTGACTACAACACACTTCTTTTACAGAAAGAAAAGGAATGGTTATTCCGTTTAGGGTCACTCATCCCAAACAGTTTGAACACTGAGTTCATGGATCACCATAGCTATACACTTGTAACCCTGCAGGGGACCATGATTTCTTTGCTTAGTGCCCCCTCCCTCTTAATACTAAGGAAATATGGTGTAATCCCTAGCTCCCTTGTAAGTAGGGACTGTTACGGTAGAGGGTAAGCTTCAATCGCTCCTCCTTAAATTTAGATTTAATTTATTCCACCGCAGAGGTGATCCTTTCACTCCAGCACACTTTCTTAGGATTCAGTGATCTGGGTACCCACTAAGATATAAATGGTATACATATTTAGAATTGCTTAGTGCTTTAATCATATAAACTGGTTGTGGGTCTTTTTCTCACTAAAAACACCACTTACTGCAATTCTTAAGACCTGCCACAAGATGGTGATGATCTACAGTGACCTTGTTTTACTTTTGAATACACACCCCTGATGGGGTTAAACAATTTGGGGGACAGGCAGAAGTGATGTCACTGTACACTCCCCAGATGGGACCACTTTGATTCCTTTTAAAAGGACGGAGATTTCAGTGACCCCCTTACCCTGAAGAAACCAGAGATTCTGTAACCCAGTGTGTACTGGGAACTCGGGACAGTGTCAGCTAAACCCCCCCTGACTGAGGGACATCTAAACGTTCAACCAGGAAGTGAAACCAGAAGTAGATCTGCCATCCGCCATCAGATTCTGCGACCCAGCCTGCACTGGAAACCTGAGAAAGCATTTGCTGAGACCCCTCTGACTGAGGGACACCAACACCGCAGCGGGATATCCATGATGAAGAAGCAGCTAACCACGAGTGTGTCCCTTCAGGGAACAAGTGAACTAATGCCATATTAAGTATCACACACTATCACTGCCTGATTGAGCCTGTTGCTGCTCACTCCAGATTTCTAAACTGACTCTTGGAACTGCTGGTGTCTTTTGTTTGCCAACCCAGACTGCACTACACCCAGTGTCACCCACCTGCTCCCATATGGCTTCCCATAACCCCTCTCCCCCCGTCCTATCCATCCTTTTGGAGTACATGTGATGTACTTATTTCACATTCATTCCTCAAAAAAAAAAGCTGAATCAGTAACCTTCCTATAATTGCATTGGATCTGCAACAACCTGTGGCTGTCTATGGAGGTACACTGGATATATCTTTCTCTCCCCTCCTCTAAGGCCAACATTTGCCTGTGTTGCACTAGTCTATCCATATTAATGTTTGGACAGTGACTAATTGCTGATACTTCAGTTTCAGTACTAACTGGGCAAATAGATAACCTAGATGTCCTAACTGTAGACAGACAGCCCTTTGGCGTGTAACATTAGTGTTTCCCTGGTATAATCTTCAGCCCCTTGACAGGTATGATACTTTTGGTACTTGTCTAAATGTCATTTGATGTTTGAGGTTGGACTGTGTGGGTGGTGCTTTTAATAGACAGTGTTGTCTTGTATTTTAACTTTTTACACACCTATTGTTATCATGTTTGCCAGTTTATGAATTTTTCAATAAAGTCAATTTAATACCAAAACCGCGGTTTTTCCCACGTCTCTTTTAAGTCAATGAACCCTACATGGTGGGAATCTTTGCCCCCCCTCCCTCTTTTTGTTTCAGCCTTTTGGTTCTAAAGTGGTGAAATCCATCCCCATGTGGTGAGATGGTGTGGCATTTCCCTTGATGAAATCCATTATAAGGGTTGTGGTCCTTCTTCTCTCCCTTGTCCCCAGTATTACAATGTTAGCTGAGAGCATTTCATTTGGAAACGTGCCAGAAGACACAGCAGCATTGTAGGTTTGGCTCAAATGGGGAACCAGAATTTGAGAAAATAGTTTATAGTATTCAGCTGAGAATCCATCAGGGCCATGAGCTTTACCATTGGGAAGTGAAAAAATAGCTAGTTTGACCCCCTGTTCAGTGATAGGGGCAGTAAGGCTATCTAATTGGGGGGGTTGTTAATTTTGGTAATTATATTGATCCCAAGAATCCAGAGATCCTTGGTGCAGTAGATTGGGTTGCAGAGGTATCCTCTTGAACATTATATAAGGCATTATTAATAATGTTAGCAATATCATTAGGGTGGTACAATTTCCCTCCATGGGTAGGATGGAGAATGTAAGGAGTTTTTGTTTAATGTGTGCCTTTGTTACCTGAAGCATAGAAATTTGATCATAGTTTATGTAGTTTTTTTTGGCATGTGTGACGTAATGCGAAACACCACAATGGACAGACGATACTTGTCGCCTTGTATGCAATCATTTTGAGGCGAATAGCAGGAGTCCGACCCGGGTTTTGCCAGCCACCGTGGTAGAGCTGGTTCTGGCCCGGACTTTCTGGTGCACTCAAACCCCTCTCCACCTGCATTTAATGACCAGGAAGAGAACAGAGGAGAGCTCTATTCTGGATCTCTGAGGGAGAAAGCCGAGAGAGCTCTGTGTGCTAATTTGGACTCTAAGAACAAGGTTTGCGCTGTGCTTATGTTTTGTGGGTGTTGGGGACAGCCCCACACTATATAGAGAGGAACCTGTTTGTTTAGTTTATCGCCAGACGGCGAGGTTTTGTTTTCTGTTTTGAACCTGAAACAATAAACCTGGCAAGCCGCCAGATTTTTAAGAAACTGTCCTCCATGTCGAATGTTTATATCTGAAAAGTGATCCCCACAAGCTAATCTCCCACACGTGGCGGAGTTCAGCGAGGCAACTTTCAAAGATGGAGGAAATGTTGAAGGCCCTGCTATAAGCCAATGCAGCCAAGCGGGAAACCAACCGCCAGGTCACAAAGGCCGCTGCAACTCAGCAAGAGGAGAGTCCCAGGCTATTGCAGCACAACAGGTAGCCCAGCAGGAAATCAACCGACAGGTTGCAGAGGCCGCTGTAGCTCAGCGAGAGGAGAGTTACCAGGCTATCGCAGCAGGAAACGCAGCTCTGCAGGAAACCAACCTCCAAATCGCGGAAGGCCCTGCTGGAGTTAAAAAAGGGGCCCACACCTCCCGTGACAGTGGAACCAGAGTTGGTACATGCTTCTTACCACATGCAGAAGATGACACCTGTGGATGATGGGGAGGCGTACCTCACGACTTTTGAAAGAGTTTCTCTTCACGAAGGATGGCAAAAAGAACAGTGGGCGGGACTGCAGACACCATTCTTGACCAATTTATTAACAAAAACAGCGCCTCTTCCCAATCCAATAGACCATGAGATGATAATAAATAAGAAAAAACTTTTTGGTGGCTATACAAGTGTGTACGTGTGTCACAATATGAACACACGTATCCACTTGGTGCTGCTGCTAGCAAAAAAATTTTGAATGGATGTAAATAGGTAGGCAGCGCATCTAGACACCAATCCCAATGTGAAAATGCATCAAAACATGTGATTAAACATAAACCAATAAATACAAAACATATGTGTACACAAATATATGTGAATAACCAAAAGTCCCATACGGAACTCGTATAGTGTTCAAGTGCACTAATCGCTTGCACAAAACAATACAAGTAGGAACAAAGTGCTTAACAAATGTCCAAGTGCTTAAAGATGATCAAAAAGTGCTGTCCATGCAGAATGCAAATATATTCAATATACTGGATGGTCACACCCACTATAATCACTGTGACAAATTGGAGTGAGACTCCTAGAAGGTGATTAGTCCTGAATAAATCATAAAGTGACTAGGTGCAACAAGAAGTGCTCTTGAGTGCTGTTAC